>JAHZNP010000291.1:0-81590 GCA_020615345.1 Triops cancriformis
GAATTTTAACTTTCAGATCTTCTGTACACGTTCATTCGATGTAGAAAGTTATAGAAAATTATCCTTCTTCAGTGCGACTTTCAGACGTAGGTTATTTTTCTCTAAATATCCAAGCTGAGCTTGATCCCAACAATAATCTGTATCCGGCACAAAACTCTGCGCACGCTGTAGCCGTTTTCTTCCTAAGCCACGTTCTTTCCAGTGAGTTTTCCTTATAATTGCTACATATATAAAAATTTAATAGAGGATATAATAAATAATTGCACATTTTAGGTAGAATGGCATACCTAGCTTACTATGACAGTTTCGTAGTGAGTGTTTGTTTTACAGTAGAGCGGGCTTTTTATGCCCTGGAGATTACACAGGCGTGCTTTTCTGACCTTGCTGTTGTGTTACGCAGGCAAGCGTGCCCTGCTGCGGCTTGGGTCAGTCGTTCACGAGAGTTCAACAGGTCATGTTTGCGTTTTATGCTCTTACAAAAAGCTCGCTGTTTTTCAGTGAAAGTGCTGTGGTAGTTATAACAGAGTCTGAGTGATTTGTCGTATGTCTTCAATTGAAGAGGTGAGTTGTGCGTTTGTTGTGTAACCGTCAGGTCATTTTGAAAAGTTTTCAGATATAAATAAATTCGTTATCGAGCTGTTCTTTGAATGAATGCGTAATGTTCTTTGGCAAATGGGTCGAAGAAAAGCTCGTGACGTCAAAGTGTTGGCCAGTGATGTTACCCTAAGTTTGCGGATTTATTTTGCGCAAATCGACAAGACCGGTTGAGCATTTTTGAGTGACTTTGGTGACATTTTTTGTCGTGTTTTAGAGAATACGAAGTTTTACAAGTCGTTCTGCTAGATACTTGAGGAAGTGTTTATTCTGAATGTTTTTTGTTTTCGTTCTCTTGTGTGCTTAGGATTGTTAACTCCAACCGCTTAGTCGGAATTAAGAGCAACAGCCATTTTGTGGTAGTGACGTCCAAATTTATTGGTACCGTTGGATTTTGAATGACAAATGGGCACATCAGTGGCAGTATATCACGTGTCGGAAGTTATCGACCCAATTAAGGTGTGCGTGGAATTTCTTTTGTGTACTAACCGGTAACTCAGAATCACACAATGATAAGATTGCTAATTTTATTATCTGTCTTGCAGACTTGGACTACACTATTCCTTAAGATGTGTTCTTCGATGTGCTCTCATGCATGTTCTTCATGCAAAATATTGGCAAGTCTCGAGGAACTTCACTCAAGAATTGTGTGCTGAGGTTGCCGTGATGATTTACAAATACTGTTAACAATGTCTCGCCTTTCATTTAGGTAACACAGTTAAAATTTAGATCTTTGTATTATACTAATGAAAACTATGATTTGTTTGTTTTCAGAAAGTGAAAGCATGCGTTTGAACAGCGTTTTACCAGTTGGTAAATCTCACGTCATCCCTTACTCTTTTGACGAAAGAAGGCTGATTTTTTTCTTGGAGTGAATCTGCGAGTTAGTCATTCTCAACTTGTATTTTCGTATGTTGATAGACAGTTAAATTTGTTTCTAAACTTGAGTCATTCTTTTTTCCCTTTTATCTTCAAGTTTTTCATTCTTCGTTTCGTCGGTTCTGTCGTGAATTCAGTTCTGTTGTATTTGCTTATTAGTTACCGGTATTTTTTTCTGTTTTTACGTAGAGGATATCTATTGAAATCGACAGATTTTAGTGTAAGCGTTTACCTCTTAATTGATTTATAGAGGGCAGTATACCGAAATCATGATATATGAATAAAATATATGTATTCCTCGTACTTCCCTTCGTTCAGCTTTTAATGTCTCGCTGGACTAGCATACTTTGTTACATCCTTTCAATTCTTTTGTACCTTGTTTCTTTCTTTTGTTATTCAGAGCGCCAATTTGGATCCGAAGATTACTGTGTTAAGCTTAGCAACCAAACTGTCCGAAGTTTTAGTTAAAGATTTTTCTTCGATTTTTTTCCATTTCTTTAAGCGTTCTGTCCAAAATCTGCGTTAATTGAACACGAAACACGTCCGAAAATACTTTCGCTAAAACCCCGAAAATTGTACGCAAAATTCTGATTTTTAGAAACCTATTTCTGCTGCATTTTGTGGTATTTTTCGATACATTTCCACCCCAAAAAATCGTATTTTTTAATTCCCCGCAAAAACAGCGGCCTCCCTCCAAAAATCCTATCTTCCCATTGGTGGAAATTCGAAAAAATAGGCGTGGTCACGTTTTCGAGCTGGCAAGGCTTTTTTCGGGTTATTTTCCATAACAAACAATGTTGAGCAAAGGGGTACAGAAATCGTGAAAAACTGGAGCTCCGCCTTCCTTCCCGTCCTTGCTCCTCCTTAGCTGGTTCCTACCCCTCGTGCTCGCTCCTATCCTTCTGTTTTCCACGCGGTTCAGTTTCCCGAATCACTAGGTACTCCATACTGGATAGATGTAAGCACGATAGATAGGGAACGAGCCAGGAAGGATCTCGGATGGGGAAGGATGGAGGAGTGAAGATATATACCCTGGAGTTTTTCTCATAGAAAATAAACAGGCCAGAGCAGGGATCGAACTTGCGACCTCACGATCTCGGCGTTACCTGTTAAACCTCTCGACCAACTCGCTCTTACAACTGTATGTCGAAGACTTATATATAAACCAGAGCGACACGAGCGCCATAATCTAACACCTTGTATAGAACCCTTACAGCCAAAGAGCTACGATCACGCCGTAGTTAAAAATAATAATAATAATAATAAAGAGAAGAAAATAATCGCTCCGGTAAAAGACGATATACCGAATGAAGCCAATGCACAAAGGCTTTAAGCCAGGTATGTATTTTTCCTCCTTGCTTTTTTTAGGCATGGAATTTTCCCCTTGCGCTACTTAACATGTTTGTGACATTCGTGGCATTATGAGTATTTTTTTCGGGATAGAGTCAAAACGATGACACAAAATTACTTGTAAGGAGCGGTGTTTCACTTTATCGTCTTTCGAACGTTTTTTTTGCCGAGTATTCTACTGTACAAGACAAATGGTCCCTTGCTCGACTTACGCAAATAATACAAGACCATTTACAATACATGGAAAATTTTTATTAAGGTGATGTTTACTTTTACCCGATTTTCACGCTAAAAGACTTTATAATGCCCAGGCTTGTTCGTCTGAAAGGAGGAAATAGCTAAACGCATCATTTCGTCTTGCAGATCATGTTACCGAACAGTAAATTCTGTCCGATGCGCAAATAAACTTACATGAAGAAAAATCATTAATCGGGCTTGATTACACACTCAAGAATATGCAACATGTTGGATATAATTGTATTTCCTATGTACTCTTACTTTAATACCCTGTACAGTACAGCAGAAGTTCACAAAAATAAAATTGCTACTGGCAATGGTGCGCATTTACTGCACCTTTGGCAAATACTTTTGATTTTTATTATACGCCTGAGTTGTCTTACGTCAGCGACATCACATCGCAGGAATCGACTTTTTTTCACACACAACGGCAAAAGGCAGATGTAAGTTAAGAAAGAAGAGCTGCAGATATTCCGGATCCACCAGTTTGTGATATTCAGTGCCAGGCTTCAGTTTCAGAACTTCCTCGTTTTTCTTTCCACGAAACAAGTTCTTTTTACCCCGCAAGACATTCTTCTTTCCGATTAAACGAACTACCTACAGAAATACGAAGTAAGAATCCATCTATTATGGTCTGACGTGAAATGCGCACCCGATTGATTTTGTCCTGGTCGCAATTCTGCTAGATTAAAAAGAAATACTTCATTAGCTCATTTATTACCGAAATTTAATTCTGTCCGATGATCAAATAAACTTACCCTAGGATCTAAGCTCTGCTGGCAAACGAAATATTCGAAATGTGAAACGGTGTTAGCATACGTATCAAACAAGGCTAATATGAATTTACCTTGCACAACTACAGAAAAAAATAATACTTATTACTGATCAAACTGATCCAACTATATCAAATTTACCGACTAGATGTAAGGCGCAGATAGAAACGTCGATAACCAAAAACTAAACATTAGGAGAAATGCAATGTTAGAAATAATTATACCTGTGATCCAAGGTGTAGGCGTGGCTAGAGAATATGAGATATCCGTCAAATCAAAAAGCGGAAAATCTAATACAACTTACTATATGCTTGTCACCGGACATTCTCTTTTCGATATACTCGCCGACAAGGGACAAGTTGGGTAGCAGCAGGGGATTCCCATCACGTCCGGCGTAAGAAATAACTCTCCAAGAACCACAATGCGGTTTCCATGGCTGAGAGTTATCTTCACAGCGGAGCGCCCAATGGCATACAAGCGAACAGGGAGGTTACAATTACAATAATACTAATAATTTCACAAAGTTTTTTTAATCCTTACGGTGATCAAAGCAAACAACGGAGGTCCCTAAGCAGAGGACACCTATCACCGAAAACCAAAAGTGACCAAGGGGTAGCTCCTTTTCCATCGGTGTACAGGTTTCTACCGAGCTGAATCTTTACACCAACAACAACGATGATCAACTGTTGCTCTGAACGTTGGTAGAGAGACCATTTATGTGAGATATATGCTACAAGAACCGGGTTCTCCATCTACCCAGGTTGGTTGTCTTAAAAGGTGGGCGTAGAGAAACCCGCCTACGAACTCCCTAAATATACGGCCCAGTGCTCCAATCATTCTCTCGTTTCCGCAGTAAGCCGTTTCCCATTTTTCTTAACCACTGCCCCCTTTTTTTACTCTCAAATTCTATGTTTACCAATGAGGTCACCACGCCAAACGCTGATATCACAATAACCTATACCGCACAAAATCCTGCATTAATTTCCGCTTTCGTACTAACTTGACAATAAACGTTACCTTCACTCTACCGGTCCTCATTTCCTGCGGTACGTTACGTTTCCTTCTTCGCAATACCCAACTTTAACAACTAGCGCCTACCCTATTCAGTCAAAAGCTCCATCCAACTAATAAAACGTGTGTATTGTTGCTAGGCGCGAAATTCCACCAAGACTTCAAAACGTTGTTCCACTTCCAAATTTTAAATGTGACGCGATCCGGGAGAAAGAAACCGGTCCACTTGATCCCTCCAGAAGACCACAAACTATCGGCGCTTCGTTTCCGTTCGTCTAGTACATCGGAATTAAGGAAAACCACTGTCAATTCTAAGAGTTGAAAAAATTTACAAACTCATCAAAAAAGAAAATTCTCGAGATTACGTCACCACTATTTCCATTGCCAGTGATGCAAATTGAAACGCAAGAAATTAGGGTTTGACGTTACAGCTTTGAGCAAAAATCCAGATTTACTGGTCGTCAATAGCAACCGACAAAACTCCGGCAACACAAAACGACTTTTTAATGTCAAGTGAACTTTGAAGGAAAATTAAAACTTCTACAAAAAGGATATTGTTTATCACGTTCAGAGCGGTCTGATCTCTCCACATGGCGGTCTTCTCTATCCCTTGAATAGTTGACTTCCTAAGAACAAAAGTGTTTATTTTATAAAACGCCGCTGTACTAAAATGTATCTTTTTAACGACTTACTCTCGTACTACGCTTTTCACTAGAATCGCTGGGACTCCCGTTTTGAGATCGCACTTTCTCTTCTTTGTCTTCTTTCCACCGCTTCACCTCCACAGGTTCCTCCACTAATCTGTCCTGCAAAGTCCGCAAAGCAAAACAAAACCCTCAGCAAATATGTCCTCGCCAATGTTTGGGTCCAACAAGTTAACATACATTTCGATCACGTTTAGTTCTTTTGTCCTTCTTATCCCGCTCCTCCTCTTTGTCCCAATCGTCCTCTGAATCGATGGTTTCTTTCAAACCAGAGCCGCTGGAAGGCGTAGTCTCGGTGCTCCGTGGGTTCCGCTGCCGGTCCTTATCCTTGCCGCTTGTTCCTCTCGATCTCTCCCGATCACGATTTCGCTCTGGGCTCTAACACAAGTTTGGGATCACAATTGACAACAGCCTTTCGTGCGGGCTCCGCAAAAACAGGCATCCCCCAATACAACCAATCTCCCTTCTTTCTTGCCTGTCGCTTATTTTCTTACATAAACAATAAAATAACTTTTTGCTTTGCTTTCTTGTGGGAAGGCACTTTGGCAAGCTCTGGCGTCACCCACGATCAACCACTCCCCGGAGCTGTCCGCCGTCATCACCATAAGCGTACTGGCCCCCACCAATCGTACAACTTCTCTTTCCACAGCCAGCGCTGCAACACCATTCCAGTTTTCATTCCTCTCTGCTGGACTTTCTTTTTATAAAAGGAGGAAGACGCGTTGTGAGCAGGCGGAATTTTCCACAACATGCTTATGACAGACATAATCTTGGCCCCGCCCTCGTGAGGGTAAGAAAAACAGAAGTCCTCCGAAACGCACGTCGCCGTACTCACAAACCAAGCGAACGCCATCATCATTCTCTCTTCTTTCCTTTCTTTCCCTCTTTATCCACATTCGACTTCCTGGCCTTGGCTGGGGGAGCACGTGAAGTATGCAAGTAGAAGGAGAGTTGGGAGGTACGAGGTAAGGTAGGTAGCGCTTTTTCTTCCTAGTTGGCAATGGTGTGTCAGCCCTCTTTTTTGCTTCTCATTTGCTTTCGCCTCAAACATTTCTCGATTCTTTGTTTCTCTCAGTCAAGTAGAAGAAAGGGATGAAAGTGTAAGGCCGCTGCCGTCTACCGGGCATCAGCTCCTCATACTAACCTTGGCCAATGGGGTAGCAAGGGGCACCGAGCCCACATCCGTTCTTCTTCGCTTGGTATCTAGAAGAAAAGCCCATACTTGAGAATTTAGCTAACTAAGCAAGATAAAGAAGAGAATGTGCGAACACATACCCTTTTCTTCCGGAACATCGCGTACAGCCTCGCGTTCAGTCCACTCACCATCCTCACTTTCACGTACTCGTTCGCGGTCATCCTCTCGTTCCTATACACAAAAGATCCCTTTTTTATTATAAACGGCCCAACACCTGAATCTCATATGCCCATACTTTGCGTTCATCGCGTTCTTCCCGCTTATCCTTGGGCCGCTTCTTGGTATCATCTTCCTTTTTCACCGCTTCCTTGAAACGTTCTGCTCGCATTTCCTTTGTCATGGCCGGTTTCTCTTTAGTCCCGTTGGCAGCAGTGGCACTCACAGCCTCCGCTTTGACTATTGGAGCCTTGTCCACACCTAAGCGTCAAGATAGATTCTTAGAAAAACTAGTATAGAAATAACGAAACTGAAAGGAATAGGACTAGCTTAAATTGTCATTTTTTGAAATCAAATGGCTACTACAGAGTTCAAACATTCTGACGCATATAATAACATCCAGGTGGTGCCATCTGTGATAGTACATTACTAAGATTACTAGTACTATAGTGTAACTAAAAAAATCAGCGGAATTGGACACCTATAGCTATTCAATTCCTACCATGACCAAAAGCTGTCCCTGCTATCACCAAGTAAGTGCTCAGGGGAGAACAGAAGCGGCTCAGGTAGGAGAGCTTTCAGCAGAGACAAGGAAGGGCCTCCACGGTCTGTACCGGGATTAGCGAGTTTTTTTTGTGACACTATAGTACATTACTAAGAAGAAAATGCGCTAGATAACAGACACGAACACAAAAAATAACAACAAAGTAATAATAGCAACAAAATAAAATAAGAAAACAAATACTATTCGTTCAATGGAAACAAGGTTAATAAAAAAATATCCTAACTATGACTAATGTAATACCAGACCGGCAAAGATCAAGCGTTGCTTGCGAAAAGCAAGCAACGAAAAAGTCCCATCTGGCGGTGGCTGTGATTTCTTAAAGGTCTTACGCTACTTTTCGGCAGTATGTGCGAATTTCAATATACATTCACAAGGTGAGGATTACATGTATAATGCGATAGCTTTACCATTGACTGGAGCCTCAGTTGGAGGTTTCTCCGGTGCCGCTTCCGTGGGTGCAGGTTTCGGAGCCTAAAAAAAAATATGCTTAATCTCTTTAAAAAATTATTGGTACAAAACTTACAGGTTTCCTGGACACCACATGGAAATCGCTTTCTTGCATCATCATGTTCTTTCTTGTCTTTAAAAGGCCACTGTAAGATGTCGCTAACACGAAAATGTCGGGACGCTTTTCTTTTTGCTCCGCTCGCACCATTTCCACTTTAGTTTCCACTACTTTGGCCAAAGGCATGAGCAAAGGGAAATGGGGGATTATCCGAATCAGCACTAGCAAGGCATTGCGAATTTGGACGTAATCTTTCGAATCCAGGCACACCACCAGCGCTTTGGCAATTTTATGGTGCCATTTGTGGCAAACATGGCGGTAATTTTCGAAATCCACATGGTCATTCGTTTCTGAAGGCTGGTTCCCCACACGGAACTTGGTAACAAAGCCAGGATACTGTGCGCATTCCTAAAAAAATACGTTTTTCCGATGGAATGATCATACTTTCGTTTGAGCCCTGAATAAAGCTTTACCTTTTCAAAAACGGCTTTGCTGGAATGCCACCTCATAACAGTTTCCAACATGGCACACAAAAACTTGCCATAACGATTCGCTTCATTCTCGGTGCACATCGTTACGGTATAAGTTATATCGCAGAATATCTGCAAAGCAAGAAAAAAAGAAAGAAAAACTTATAGAACCCAAAAATCTCTTGAGACAGCAACATTATTTTTCCGGTCCGTTACCCGATCATAGCAAATTAACGTGGAGAAATTGGGTGTCTTCAATTGGTGCATAACTTCTACAAACTTGGAGCAATAAATTGCATCCGAAGCTGTGAAGAGACAGCGTGGAAACAGGCACAGTTGAAGGAATTGGGTAATGGTTTCTGTCTTGGCTGTTTTCGCAGAACGGCACAAAAACCATGCGTCTTTTTCGGCTCTGAGTCGCGCCATCACTCGTTCGGTGTGTTCCTTTTGACGTCGTTCTTCGTCTTGCAGCTTTTCAATCAGCGCGGTATAGCGGTCCTGCTCCTTTTTCTTTTTGCTCGCCAACTGTTGCGGTAGACGTATAAAAACGCATCAAGAAAATTAATTGAAAATATAGTGTGACACCTCGACCCGGTGGAGCATAAGAAGATTGCTCCCCCCACGAAAAAAAATAAAAAAAATAAGAAGAATTAGAACGTTACCACATCTTTGGCTTCAGCGTTTTGAGACTGGAGCGCTTTGACTCTCAAGACTTCACGCTCGTAAGCTGGAGAAGGGACTTGAAGATCATACATGGTTAAAGACCAGAATGTGGCGTAGAAAGACGGAGAGAGATCTTCCCATATCCTGGGAGAATGTAATGGCCGCACCGCTTCCGTTACTGGTTGCATTACTGCCTCGCACACTTCCAAATATTTCGCATGTTTTTGAGCTGTGCTGAGTGAACGGTAATTCTTGTCCGCTCGCCTCATTTCATCAAACTTTTGCTACAAGAAGAACCATAACATATTTATAATCAATCTCCTAATTTTGAAGTTTAAAAGACTGAGTAAATGCTGCACTTACAGTAATCGCGTGGGCAAACATGGGTCTGGTCAAGAAGAAGGCCACATCCGAACTGATATAATAGTCTTGCAACAAAGACGACAAAGGAGGGAAGCGAGAAACATAGTCGTCCACACTCAGATTGGCGGCAAGGAATGTGCCGAACTGTACCAATGTGTCTTGGCACTGTCGAAAAATAGGCGTTTTTTGTCAGCAATTTTTTGTCACCATAAAGGACATTATTACTTGATCGTAGAGCTTTCCCACTAACTTCAAATGGCTGGATTCAGTTTCTTGGTAAATGACGCAATTTCTTTGCTGCGCAATTAAGAGGCACATGGAAACCGCTAAGTCGTGCTCAATCAGCACATCTTTTAACCGTGTCGACGACTTCTTAGTATTTCTAACTTGACTAAAGTAACCAGCCTTGAAAAAAGTAAAAAAAAAGAGAGCCATACTTAAGAAACGTCCACTACAAATGACTCCTTCACTTTTCGGTAAATGGAAGGTATAATTTCATAAACTCCGAGTGAAAGATTCTTTCAAAACAAAGTAAAGTAAGGAAACATCAAAGAAATTACTTCCGAACGAAGTAAGTCTCCTCCTTGCATGGCTTCTAACTGTTCACTGGTCATTTCTTCTGCTGCTTCAATCCCAGCCATCTTGTGGATGATTTCCTTCAAAATCAGCAAGTCCAAGCTTAAGAAGGAAAAAAAACGTAATGTATCCAAGCGAAAACATTACGGTAGACTCAAACATCAAGCAATTTAACTGTTTTACCTTTTCTTGGCTTTAAGCTGGTTGGCGACATATTGCAGGAGTCCCGTCAGTTCTATATTGTACTTTTTGAAGACCGTGCCAGTGAAAGCAGCTAAAGCCGTCAGCCACGGTGACAGGGAAGTGCCATCCGTTTTGGTCTTTTCCTTGTCGGGGTGGGACAAAGCTTCAAGGAGGCAATATCCCAGTACATCATAGGATAACCCAGTAAGGTACTTGAGAGAATCCACCACCGGTCCAATTAGGTTGTCATACAACTGTAACTGGGAGAGAACCTAGACGGACGAAAAGAAGTTCCGTTCGAAAAAAGGGTAAGTTATTTCTCGTCAAAGGCTAACTCCAGTAGAACCCATCTTCTTATGTTGTCCTGGATCTCTTTCTCCCCACCTCCCGCATGTCTCTCTTTCTCTTCAAACTTACATAGTCGAAAAGGAATCCTGGTACGGAATGGCTCAATTTGCCCAAGACACGTCCCGTGGGCTTCACGTTCTCCTTGCTCACACGTTTCATGATGGATTTGATTCGTTTGATGGAGTCAGCCTTCTTCCGGATCAATAGCGGATGAATCAAGACCGTCTCGTTCTTCCACAAGCCGTACACGCGATACCTGTTAACCCCCCCAAGGAAAAGACAATGACAATGCTGTTTTAAAATGACCATGCAAATATACCTATGTTGATAGGGGTACTGTTTCAAAACGGACCAAACTTCTTCCGCGAAACAGCAATTAGAGTCTAGTAAGGACAAGGAGGGGAGCACCACTTCATCCATCAGTGTCAGAATATCGTAGTAAAGTGACTCTTCCCGGGGCGCCGTTTTTATCTCCGCAGACCCCATCTAATCTCAAATGCGGAAAAACAGGAGATTAGTACTGTAACGGTACTTGCAATTTATACCTCTGCAAGGGCGGATTTCGCTATGCGGACCACTTTATAGAGCAAAAGAGGATCCGTATGCGCATGAGGTCCTAATAGGCACAACATTGGTACTACTGTCGTCTTAAATTCTATTAACGTTGTGACCGGCTTAGGAGTCCAGGAGTACGGCAACACGGGAACAACACGGCCTTTCATTGACCCAAAGAGCCTACAACGCCTACAAATGGGTTGAAGCAACACAGAGTCAGGCTCGCAAATGGAAACTCGAGGTCATTTAACTACAACTTACTCTCTGTAGATGGGTTCAAGAGTCGCGTGAATGAGCTCGCAACAAGCTTTGGCAATAGGCGCATGGGAAATGGTATAAAATTCCGGTAGGCGAGATAACATGGCTTGGGCCGCAGGCCAAGCCCCAATGTTAAGCAAAGCTTCGCAGAGGCCGAACTTCTGATTTCTGGCATACTGTAAAGAAAGGAAGGAGGTCTGTTTAAGCAGGCGAACGTGGTCGTTTCACGGCTTAGAAGAACAATCCTACCCAGACTTGATAATCAACTTAATTTAAAGTTTTCGGTATACCTGTTCCAAGTCTTAGAAGTTTCTGCAATGACCGTTTCCGAGTTTTTGAAAAGCGAATAACTACACACAAAAAAGTTACAAAGCTTACCATTTCTTTAGGGTCTTCGATATCTTCTTCCATCTTTTCTTCCTCTTTAGACACAGTAGAAACAATTCCTAACTTCCGGGCATACTCCTTAGCTTCTGCTAACTCTTTTTGGCCAGCTTCCTGGATCGTCTTATCTTCCGGTGCAAGCTTGGGTACCATAAGAATTTTTATTAGCTTTAATGGCTGTAGCGTAGAAGAAATTGACTGAACAGAGCAAAAGAAGTACAAGCGTTACCCAAACATAGATGTCTTCAGCTGATATTAGCTTATGTTGGATCATTAGAGCCGTGATAGTATACAAGGATGTTGGAGTCGTTTCGTCCAAACTGGATTGATAAGATTTGAATTTAAAGCCCAATACTTCCGAAAGTGTCTGAGGGTCGGCCATATAAGACTGGATAATGGGAATAAAGAACTGGGCGTGTAAATCGGTCCGGCATTCGAACGATTCCAAGATCACATCCAGCACACGATTAGGATCCAAATTAAAGCAACCTAATATCAACAAGCTGATACAATCTCTTTTAAGAAAGTGCTCGAATGCTTACCTATAAGGGATTTGATAACATCTAGCATGTAGGTGGGAGACACGCACCCTTCCACTTCTTGATTGAGCTCGGTCACAAGTTTGGCATACCCTTCGCTTTCTTCTCTATACAAATTAAACTTCTGCTGCTTGTAACTAGGAGAAAACTTGACAAATTAGCATAAAGAGGCAAAGTTGGGCCAGTCTCGCTTACAAAAGCTTTGTCTTCACTTTGATAAATCTGGTGTAGAACATCTTTTTGTCCTTGAGAATACCGAAGTCCTGCAAACTGTCCATTTCCAGACGTTCCTTCATGAGAATATCGCTTAAAACTTTTTCCGATTCTTTGGCAAAGAGACATAGCCGCTCTCTTTCTTCCGGTTTCTCCTGACAGGTGGTTTCCACATCCAAAATATTGAGCACATCAAGTGCTAGAGACGCGAAGTCAGGGTGTGCGTTCTATATTAAAATTTGATTAGCAACGGGAAAAAACTTTGGAAAGTAGTTACCGTAAGTTCAGCTAAAACTGACACAGCCGAGTCCTTCCTTATTAACCCGGAGGCGACACTTGTGAATAAGTCATATGTAGCTCTGGAAATACTCTGGTTGCTTTGTTTATTCGACAGCAAGGAATCGTCACAAGTTTTAAGAATTCCTTTGCAGACTTTCAAACTAAGATTGAAAAAAGATGTTCAGACTTTGGCTTTGACAACAAATCAACACACATTGCACAACCGTGAGCAAAGGCAAAACTTGTAAACACAGCAGGAATACATCGAAATCCAATTAACAACCGACACGCGCATATTATACATTACTGACATCTTTCTCACAAAACCAACAAATGTACTCACAATTCGTTTTTGCCGCTTTTCTCCCAATTTTTCCACACTTCATTCGAAAACATTGTGGACGCCATTTTAAACGCGCTTCACACACATCAAAACAGCGCGCCCCAATAGATTGTAATTCGGGAACCGCTGTTCGGCTACTAATAGGCGAACTGCGAGTTTAAACACGACACGAGAGCTTATCGAAGCCCCTCGTATATTATCGAACATTCCTCGTATATTACGCTCCCCTTACAGTATTTTTTACCATTCCGCAGAGATTTCATCCACTGGAGGGAAAGATAAGTCGAAGCAATAGTAGGACGCTTACCTACTTTTTTATTGATCCCAGAATATATATAGCCTCCCCACAAGATACTTCGATGCGTAGAGCGAAGAATCCAATGATGAGTTGTCTTTATACCTTGGGCTCTCGATATGAAAATCCGAAAGCCTCGTGACCTTTGTCACATGTGGAAACTACAACCTTAAACAAGCTAATGGGTCTTCATTAGCGTCCGAAGCCCAAAAGCTTTTGTCGTGTTATAGGCTCGCCTGAATTAAAGCATTAGTGTAGTACAACATTCGGGATGTAGCCCAGCCAGCAAGCTCGTCCAAGAAAGAAACAATCTGGAAAGCACACATACAAAAATTAGGCTCCACTGCTCAAATGACGCAAGACATATACCCTGTCCTGAAAGTCTAGTGCGTTCTTTTCCTCACTTGTTTTTTTACTCTTATGGTTCAAGGTGTAGGCTAGTGGGCCACTATAACGCTGCATTTCTTGGCTCCCGCAGATAGCGATCTATTCGCTCCCATTTTGGTGCTTCGAATATAGCACATATCGTTATTTCTTATTAAAAAAATACACTAAAGGAAAAAATCTCCCTCTTTTCTCTTACGCTTCTCTGGACTTGGCATCACAGCATGATGGATCCTTTCTTTTTCACTCTGCGCTCTTTTAGCGCTTTTTTCGTTTGGGAGCGTAAAATACGAACTTGCTCAGTCGCCTTTTACCGGGGCACCCTGAAAAAATATATACTTCTCCCTCTCACCCCCCTTACATGGCATTTTTCTCATTTCCCGTTGCGCTCTAACTTTTTACCTTAGTAATGAGTCCCCCCTACCCCATGCAACCCCCAAAGAAAGAAACGGAACTTTCTTTTTCCTGTGGATATAGCGTCTAGGGGAAATGTGTTATGGGTTATTATTCTTGATGAAGACCGTCAGCATCCGTAAGGGAAACTCATCAAAGCTTACACTTCCTATATACGCTTTAACGTTGGGGAATTCTTCCCAGGAACTACCGGCAGCACCGTCATCGTTTTGCATAAACGAGCAGCCAAACTTTGTTGGAGACTCATTCCTCTGTAAATGACTCGAATTATGATTAACCACATCTACGAGGGATGCAGCATCGTTATTTCCATCCCAGCCTCGGGGAGGATGAAGGGGATTAAACCTGATTATGAAAAGTACAAATTTTTAGAAGTAAAAAATGAGACGTTTCGTAATTGAAAGGGTCTGTGTTATAAAGTTCTGGGCAACGAAATTTGTCTGTACACTGTATACAATGACTTTGGCGTTACCACAACGCATAAAACTGATGGATGTCTAAAGAACATGGTACACATTTTCCAGACGTGGAACTATTCATAAATGACTCTGTATCACTCAATCACTCCTACGTTCCACGCACCTACTCCCCGTTTACATTAATATTGTTTCCTTTGATATTTACACACACAAAAAAAACTTTTCTTTGGTTGTTCGCTGTCATACACATGCGCCGTTCAGATCCTTAAAAAAGGATTTAATACCCTGAGTTGGGAGTCGCATGTCCATTTCTCCGTATGCCACTTGCTTTCTATATACAAAGTTGCGAGGAAGAAGCTTTGAATGCTGGAATTTCTCTTTGCAACACAGCTGTTTTTCCTTCTTTTTTCACACACAAACCCAATAACATTTAAATTTCTGTGCCGTCTGTATTCTCATCCTCGTAACCTTCATCTGGACTTTCGTGGGCAGGTCGATCATGTCGTGATGATGATGATGTTGGTCCTCCTGTGGAAGCCGAAGTGGCTGCAGTCGTGCTCTTAGCGTCCGGCAACGGATTCCGTCTTGGTATTGCCGCCGCAGCTGTGGTATCTGTACTCGTTCCGGAAGGCAGACGGGTTCTGCGAAGACTATCATAGGAGGCAGTGGCCGTAGCCGTAACGCTCGTCAAATCTCCCGTTGGAAGATGATAGTGATCCCTTGGGTAGGTGCTATAGTCGCCTCTTCTATCACGACTACTTCCAGGGTGCGCCGGGTCCCCTCCGCCACCCACGCCCTCTGCTCCTTCCGCTAATTCTGTGGATTTGTAGCCGTCAGGCGGCGAAGGGAAGCCCTCTTGGGAGTATTGCTGAGGCACAGCCACCCGGGGCAAACTACAAGTATAGCCATAGACGGGTTGTGGATACCGGTCGTCCGCATAACACTCGGCCACCGCGGCGGGATGAACCTGCGGCGGCGGGGCCATGGCGGTCCAGGGATGCGGGTACTTTTGGTCTGGGTAAAACTGCGCCGTGGGCAGATATCCGGCAGGACACAGCGTCCCGGTACCCGAATAAGTTTTCTCCAAGTCTACGGGGCGTGGCAAGCCATAATCTGGCGGGTAGCCTTCAGGATCGAGCACCGGGTGAGGGTGGAGGTAAGGCTGTGGATGATGGACAGATGAAGGGGATACTATGGGTGAAGGATGAGGGTGCTGAGGCAAAGGGTTGACATAGTACTGTGGACTGTGTACGGAGGCTGGCAGAAAGCTCTGGTCTTGCCAATGGACTTGGCGCGCGTGACCCAGAATGTCATAAACGTGCTGTGGGGCCATTTCGGGTGCCGCCGAACCGCTACTGTTAACGTGACTTGTACTACTCGTAATACTGGCCGTCGGAATCGCATTATTGCTGCTGTTCGAAGAGGGATACAAATGGTTCCATCGGTCCTTGTCGCGTGCAGCGTCACTAATGAGGTCTGGGCTTCGATCAAGCGCTTCGGTTACAGTGACACAACTGGCGTAGCCCGACGAGTGACTTGTCTTGAGCAGTAATAACGGGCCGCTGCCGCCACTGCTCCCACTACCCAGACCCACTCCGGTCAAATGCGTGAGCCCTGCAGCGTCCAAATCGTAGGTTGAGGTGGAAGGACTCCCCTTCATGTCCGCCACTCCTCCCTTTTCGATCCCACTACGGGCCGTCGTGGGCGGGCACCCTTGAGAACTCGTCTCATCCCTTCGCCAATTCTTCTTCCGCGCGCTGGTGCCACCCTTTTCAGGGTGACGTCTCCTGCTGCAGCAAAACTTGATCACCAAAATAATCCCGATAATTAAAAACAGGACGACTAACGCTAAGATAGTTCCGCCAATGACTAGCCAATACTCGTATTCCACTAACATGGCTGGCGGGGGTTCGACCGACGGTGGAACCAACACCCGCAAGGTATAATTGGCCGCGGCAGCGCCGGCCAAGTTCTCGGCGGCGCAAGTAAACGTACCGTTGTCCCTTTCGGTGACGTTAAAAAGAAAAAGTTCAGATCGCTTTTCCAAGCGTCCTTCCACGGTGAGGAAATAAGTGCGGTTATCCGGGTCGGCATCCCAAGCTTCGAAGGCTAGCGTGGGGGACAGCGGCGGAGCCAGCCGGACACCGCGATGATACCATACCAACCGGGGCTCGGGGTCCCCGGTGATTTTGCAAAGCAGCGATACGTTTTTCCCTGCGCTGACTTCTAAGTACATCGACGACGGTGAAATCTCTGGTGGGCAGGCGAATTCCCGCGGCTCCAGCGACTTGATGGTTCGCGTGACCAAGCGCTCGGGCCAAGTGCATTTGGGCTCTTTGTTGGACGGGATATTGGCCCGCTCGATCCAGGTTCGCAAGTCGGCTAGGCGACAATCACACCGCCACGGATTGTTATGAAGATCGATACCGTGCAACGTGCGAGGCAAAACGAAGGTTGCGCCCATGCCTCGGAGTTTGTTGCCGTCCAGCTTGAGCCATTCGAGGCTGTTAAGTCCGTCAAAAGCCCCCCGCTCCACGTGGTCAATATCGCATTGACTCAACTCGAGCGACACGAGCTGCTGCAAAGGGGCAAAGGCGCCGGCTTCTAAACGATGGATGGAGTTGCGGTTCAGCAATAAGCGCATCAGAGACATGGTGTCGCCCAGCGTGACGGAGGGAACGCTCGTCAGCAGATTGTCACTCAGATCCAGCTCCACTAAATTGGTGAGTCCCTCGAGAGCGTGGTCGTCGAGCTGACCCAGGCGGCACCGGGACAAGTACAACCGCTGCAAATTGACCAGCCCTAACCGCTGGAACTGGTGGCGGTGGAGCACTTGCAAAGTATTGCCCGTCATATCGAGGACTTGGGTGCCGATGTCGATGCCACTGCCAGGAATGCCACCCAGACCTTGGTTCACACACTCCACGGTCTGTTTCCCGTTCTTCCATTTACAAGCACACATGTCGGGGCAGGCGGCCACCGCCGCTGCCTGCAACCAGCAGACCAGACCACCAACTAACAAAAGAACACCCCCCAAGTTGCGGCTTGTTCGCGATTGCCGTTGCCACATTGTACTTTCTTCACACCTTTTTTCCAGCTACACCACGAGCCTTTCACATGATTCAAATAAAGTCTTAGAAGGTCAATGAATCGTGGCGACCCAACTTTCTGGCTGGCCAAGAAGGGGAAAAAAGAAGCAGAGCAGTAATTGCTCCCCGTCTTTCGCGTTTTCACTCCATTCGCGTCGTCCCAGCTTACAAGTGACGTCATCCACTGGTACGTTATCCAATGGAACGCTGCAGGTACCACATTTTTCTGTCAGAAAAACAGCATCTGGTGATCTGGTATTTCAACTCGGCTGGACTTCCGCTATTAGGCGCTGCGGCTTTGTGACGCTGATCCAAGCGCCCAACTTTTTCAGCCCCCTGTAAAAGCAATACACAAACGAATGAAAAATGAGAACCCAAAAGCCATCAGTACAAATCGAGAAAAATTGAGCGGTTAGCAAAGAAAAGTCCTAGCTAGCACTTTCGTGTCCAGAGACTTCCAGCCTCTGGTTTTTCTATTCACTCGTTCGTATTAATGGAACGTACAGATGGGCAAGACACGGCCATTAGTGTTCACAATACATACAAGATAACAAACCTTGCCTCCATTCTCTCTCTCGTGTGCTCAAGCGCCTACACTGAGCTGGCACGGTCCAGGCAGATGCTCTAGTAATTTATAACAAGCCAACAGCCACATTCTGCGTTTCTCTTCTCTGACCTGGCAGTTTACTGGCATAAGCCACCTAAACCTGGTTTTCTGCGTAAGAAATTGGCTGCTGATAAAAAATTAAGACAGCGGGGAAAAAATTCCAAAGGAGATTATAAGAGGGCTCCAGAGAAGCATTAAACGCATCTCTTCAATGAGAAAACAACTCTTTCTGGTTTCCGTCAAACTCCATAGTGCAAGGCGTGCTGCAGCACATCAGAAATCGAAATTGTGCGTGCTAATCCTTTGCAATAAAAAAAACATTATTCTTCCAATTTAGTCCTCTACTTCAATAAAAACATGCATTATGAATTAGAAAAACATTTATGGGTCGTTTCTTTCCTCCCTACAGATAATTTTTTTTACAAAAATTCCAATTATGGGCTGAAGCAACGGATAGGACACGGGTCGATATCTATTACTCCGCGTCATGGCACGCAAGCAATTCCATCTTTGATTTCCAATTTCTCTCTCGGGCTTCTCTTTTTAGACTCCATTAAACCGCAACTCCGAAGCAACCCTCTCAGCTCCTTTTTCAGCCAGTATAATAGGTGACGCTGCACCCCAGCACGTTTTCATGCATATGGAACTTATGGGGTAGACAATACCAGAATACGACAAGCATATTAAAGAAGAACAGTGTGGCTGCAATGGCAGACATAAAGCGGGGCTAAAGAAAAAGGGCTTTACTTCAACTGGCATGAAAACAGAGAGCAGCTCGTAATAAAATCTACAAGTATACACGTGTAATAATTTTAAGTACACGCGCACACACTAGCTAGCAGGGCATGGCTTCATCGATTTACATCTGCCTAAACGAGCCCGTACTTGAGCTGCTGTTGCGACAGTTGTGGCGTAACTTTCCGTTGTTTTTTTCTTAAAGCTAAAATATGGTAGACTACTACCGAAACACTCCGTCGTCTTTCGATATCGTACTAACAGCATGCAGGGAAAAGTGACGCGTAGGCCACTGGGGAACCGAGTAAAGTCGGATTTACGCTTAAAGCGCAGAAGTAGCATTCAACTGGAGTTTTGTCACGTTAATTTTGCAAAGAGGAGCAGGTTCATGGGAGAAACGGATTTCGAAACTAGAACTCATAAGAGTTTCCGTTCCTAAAAAAAGTATACGAAGAAATCTGAAAAGTCTTGTCAGGTTTCTTTCACATGGCAGCAGTCTTGTAAACACTAGCTTCCCCGACACAACGGAAAATCAACGAAACCCACGTAAAGCTCACTTTAAAAGGTACTCGACGAACTACACACTCTTTCATTTGCGATGCTCTCTTTCAACCCAAATGGACAAGTTTTTGATCAACTCAGAGACAGTTAAAATGTCAAAGCCACGCAAATGAGCGTAAAACTTCTTACTTCTCGAAAGTGCTGTTCTTGATCCTTCACATGATTGCAATTGACTGAGACCAGCACAGCAGCAGGGGGAGGGATTGTTACACTTGAAGGTCCTTTTGGTACAACATACGGCCCAAGACCTAGACCGCGACCTCAAATTAAACCAAAGGGTCTCCTAAATTTAGCCACGCGTGCTAAACAGACGGCGTTAGGGCTTCCGTTTGAAGGGAGAGAAGGAGAAAGGGGGAGGACCAGGGGGGCCAAGGGGGAGAGAGGGTTCAAGAAGCACTCGAAAGGACCAAGTTGCTACACTAGCTCTACTACACCGGGCTATGGCTCTCTTACAATGCCCTTGCCACGGTCATGTGCATGTGGGTGAATCGGTGAGTCTTCCGAATGGTCGCAGTATAAGAAGCTCGTCGGGCCATCTGCCTGTCCACCACTAGTGCTGCGTTTCCATTTCCCGCAAGCCCCCCCCCCCCGAAAGGAAACAACAAGGAAAGGTGTTCGACGTGGATGGCTTCATTTAGGCGAGAAAGGAAGGAAATTAGTTCTTGCTACCAGCAAACCAAGTCAACGGCCTGGCCTCTTCCTTTACTAAGCCGGGATTCTTAATTCTAAGTATTTTACCAGTTTCCGAAGCAGAGCCATTGAAAATTTGAACAACTGTTTCAACTCATTGCTTTTCACTCTATGGCTCATATGGCATTAAAGACCCGATCGGTTTCCCAGGCTCGAAGTTAGGGGCTGGAACCCTGTCATTGCGTAGTGCAATAGCTTTAAAGGTTTTGTGACAAAGTGTAAATCGTATTGGGCTTAGATGGAGTCCTATTCAAACGTCTATGATAAGAATTCATACGCTCCTTTGCCCTTTCCGTTTGACTTTAGCATAGAAAAAGAAAAATGAGCTTGGCTGACGTTCTATCGCATATCAAGAAGAGGAAAAACTTTCTTTGAAGCCATCAAAGTGTTCATAATGTCGCGGACCCTGTATCGAGCATAGCCTTGTATGGGTGTAGTATGTTCTGACCCAATGTATTGGCGTGTTATTTTTTTATTTATTTACCATCTTAGGCTTAAGCTTATTGATTTTGACTTAGTTAGGCTCTCATATGAGCATATCACCGACAAAATCATGCGCGAAAAAAGTAGGAGAAACATGGGAATAATTTATTGTGTAGCAATTGACGAGCCGTGGTAACCGCAGCTGAGTTTTGCACCATTGCCCAGGGAGGGCAAGAGGGATGTTTCTTCCGCCACGTGCGTTGTGTTTTGCTCTACTGATGCGCAAAAGTTGGCGAATTATTTGAGGAACCGGTCGTCTCGAAAATGAGCTCTGCTAGGTTACGAGCTTCCGTGGAAAGTTAGCGACGTCGACAACGACGACGACGACGAAACAGAAAATAAGCCACTGTGCATGTAAGACAGTAAAGCGACATAGCATCGGATATTATTTATGACTACTGGCTGGGACTTAACCTATATAATAAAGCATAACTGTTTTGTGGGGTACTGCACACGCTGGCGCCTTCATTCCAGCCATAGTTTACGGCCTCTTTCCCATCAAGGCGAGAACTTTCCTACGGCACTACGGAAGAAAAGAGGGGGTCGGGCGTTCTGTGTGTTTCTCTGTGTGTTTACCGGATTATGGATGGCAAGATCCCGGCTTTCATGGCAGATGGAATTTGGCTTGGCGGAGATTGAAATAGAAAAGCATCGAGTGTATGGCACTTTCAAACAGTCTCGCCTTTTTTGACTCGTTCTGAAAGAGTCTATATACTCTCGTGGAAAATCCTGTTTTTCCTTTTCCTTGGTGCAACGAAGAAAATGACAACAGCACAGGCTTTTCTTGGCAACAAGGCGAATCTCCCAGTCTCAACTTTTTTCTCTTTTTCATTTTTTATCCAGCTAATACATGGTACCGCGAAGTAACCCTAGCATGGAACTTCTTGTAAGGAATTTGAAAGACAAAAGCCAGTCATAAAAGACAACTTATGCACATACTTAAACTAGCTTCAAGACTTCTATGGCACAACTTCCTCTCTGGAGGAGTTAGATATTTGCCAATTGGGACAGATAAATTTTCAGCCCCTGCCTGCTGGCGGATAGAGCAAGGCAAGAAACCACAAATTCCTCTGTTTATTATGAGCTACTAAAAGGAGATAGCCAAAGTAACAAAACAGCAGAATTAATATTTGGGAACTGGACGACGGCCAAAACATTTGAAACTCTCGTTTTAAAACCTTTAACAAATTGACCCAAAGTTTTTATGGTAACTTTAAGAGACCCTTCAGACAGAAAGGGTGGGGACAATAGTCCTACTTTCCGAAAAGTCTGGCAAATGTAACAAACTTTTTTTCTCCCGCGCCATTCTGGTTGCTGGGGACTTTTCAATTCACTTCGGATTAAATTCTTCCGACGTAGTTTTTGTCAAATGCGTAAAAGTTGCTAAAGCACCATCAATACCTGGTGATTTCAGCGCTATGGTAACTAGCACAGTATTGAAATTTCCAAAGAAAAAAATGCAGCTCGAAGGGAAAGAAATTGAAGGCTCGAACCTAATAGAGAGACCTTAAAAGTTTTTTTTCGGGTGGATATGATATGCAGCTCATTTATTGCGTTTTAGATGTTGCACGAAATCGTGTTAGCTGGACGGTTATGCTTTCCTTTCATGACAAAGGAAATTGAAAGGGCGGCTACCTTGCAAGAATATCATATATAGCATATATAGCTTCTTTGATTCTTTAGAACCTCGTCAATGATCGATGATTACTTCAGCTGTTCATGCGTATGCAAGCATTTCTTTAGACACTGCAGGCCTTCGCTCTCGAGATTACTTTTATCGTTCCACCGAATACGTATGACAAGGGTGAGAAAACCCACGACTAACGCCAAATCAAACTTTGGTACATTACATTGTACACATCATGCATGGGTGCTAAACAAAGACCTTTTCTTTGCGATTTCAAGTTGATACCGCAAATGTGCACCAACTGCCCCAAGAGGTTCTCTCGAGCGAGTTAGGACAATATTCCAATTCTTTGCATTGAAACGCTTCAGTGAGGAGTGCTCCGCAAAAAGCTCGGATACACGAACTTTGTATAAAAGCCGATTGTTTCCTGATTAGTGTAACGCTTCATACGCTCGTGCAACTTTGCCTCTATAGCCACGTTCGTTCTTGCGTCGCTAATAAGCAACACGCGCCACAGCAAAACAGTAGCGACGGAAGCTTGTACATGATACAGTAAGAGTTCACTCCCATGCCCGCTGTCATGCAAATTAGTTACACCAAAAGACAAACATGAACCTGGTTGCTAGCACGCCATATCACGTAACGCTCTAGCAAGCGACGACTAACAATACAGGAGCCAGAAATAAAAGCAGATGCTCTATTGCCCGATTCTCATTTCCAGTTCAATGCAATAAAGAAAAGATATGATTTTATGAGCTTCACAAGTGTTCACTGCAACCTTTCCCGATAAGACTAATTCACTTCCCCCCCCCCCCACTAGAAAACGGCCTTTGTTCAGAAAAAAATATATAAGAAATTGTCCACGCTTCTGAAATATTTCCAGACCCTCTCACCCCTGACGTAGCGAGCCACGGTCCTACCTATTTAATAAACTATATAAAATAGCTGACCCTTGGTGCCCTTTTTCTGCCCTTTCCCATCTCTCGACTCACTTACGTCCAGTGACTGCACCCGTGGCACCCCCAAAAATATGTGAAGTCGCACTCAGCCATCCGAGGAAACTTCTGATCGATGCTCCCAAAAGTGCAACGAACCGTTCTTCGAGATAAACGTGCTTCTCCTAATTACGTTACGTTATGCATAATGAATGCTATCCCGATAATCCATAGTTCTACACACTTCGCTAAAAGACAAGAAGAAAACTTCATTTGACTTTCTTTATGCAAAGTGCGAAAGATGTCATTCTGCGATCTATCCTTTGCTGGTCGCTGCCGGCACTTTTTCATGTACTTTGGTCTTTCTCCTTCACAGAAGGTTTAATCAGAGACGACGTCAGCAATCACGCCGGTCCTTTCTTGACAATATCGATAATTAAAAGTAACACTCAGGTGTCGGTACAATTTTATCCTCCTTATTGCCAAAATTTCATTTTGTGTTGTAATAGAACCTCCCCCATAGTGCAGTTTCCTTAAAAATTTAGAAAAAACTAGAAAATCACTCACCAATCTGCAGACCTCCTCCTTCTTTTGTTTCATATGTGTTCTTTATGGGTTGTATTTTCCACGCTTAAATCTGGACTGAGCTCCTATGCCATCTTTCACCTAGACCACGCCTACTTTTATATGGATATATTTTACTTGAGAATCCACCCCATTTTTTCTTCTCCACTGCATTGTATAATCTCATATTTTATTCTTATGCTTTATGCGCTTCTTTCTGCCGTTTATTTGCTCGGACCTCTAGGATACCATTGTACAGCTCCAGTGCAATGAAGGGTCCCGTAATTCAAATGCCAAACGGCAAGAATGTATTACTTTGAAGTTTTTTTCCCCCGCTAAATTATAAAAGAACGTGACTAGGTTTTTGTAGCAGACAGGGAATGAGTGCAGAAGCTACCGATCAACTTTATGCAAACTTTTCTTTTGTCTCTGGACGGTTTCATCTGGTATCTTTACGATTGCCATTACTTTCGGTCATCGTCGGGGGAGAAGCCATTTTCAGAATAAAATTTTGCGGTTGTGCTGTGCGATAAGAAGTTAAAAAACTAGCCGTAAATCTGAAAGCCACCGCTTTCCTAACTTTCTTGGCGTCCTTCTTCCGAGATGTCCAAGTGTGAACGCGAAGCTTTGTGGTAATCTGGGTATTTGTACCACAAAAAAAAAGACTGGAATTAGAGTTTCCTTGTCGACAATTACAAGGAAAATACAAAAGCTACGCCTGTATATACCTCTGCGTTGGACTGATGGGATTGAAATGAGCTGTATCCTTTTATGACGACTATGAAACAAGACTGGCGCTTCTGCTACTGGTCCCTTGAATGCCGTATAAATGCCGCTGTGTTGCACGCTTTATGAGCGAAGCCGAAAGAGAGACGGCCAAGTGGAAGAAAAAGCTGGAAGTAAAATGCAACTGCCCTCAGATAAGGAAAGTGTCGCTTTCAATGCTGCGATCAAATACGTGTTGTTCTTCCACGCATCTTCTACTGTCCTCAAGACACCATCCCAGCAGGGTCTCCTTAACATGTTTGTACAGCTTGGACTGTACACGTTGACAGATTACGTTGTTGTTCAAACGGAACCTGAAGCGTTTCGGTCAATGTCTTGCTCTGAAAATAACGGCCGACAAAACCATATTTCAGTGCTACTCTCGGTGTTGGGCAACTTGTCACAATAACGTTTCCCAAAGAACAGTGCTCTATGCAGGACACTAAGCAGAACTAGGTAACCGTTCAAAAGAAAAACAGGAAAGACAAGAACTGAGTAGACAATTAGGGGAAGGCAATCTACGGTGCATGGCGGCTCAGAGATGTTTAATCTGGTTATACTACGACTCAAATTTTCTACCCATTTTCAGGGTAATTTTTTATCGTTACTAGTAAAATACACAGGAAGGCATTTCTACAAAATTGTGCTTTCAACAAATAACCCCACGCATTACACTGTAATTTTTTTTGTAAATTTACAATTGCAGTGAAAAATTATAAGGACTTTACTGTAAAAATACTTTTAAAATGTATTTCTACAACAAATTCGTGGTTAAAAAATCAGTTTTGTAAGTATTTTCACAGTGAAGTCCTTGCATTTTTTTTGCTGCACAACGAATCATTGTAAATTCTCAAAATAATTTTTTACAGTGTAGTTGTCAAAACCAAAGGATGAAAATACACAACGTTATACCGTAAATTTAACTTCCCTAATCAACACTATTCACGTATAGGTTATTTTTCGTGCGTATAAAAAAGTTCGGTTTTCGTGTATTCGTTATTTCTATTTAAGTAATGCAATAGACGAGAAAACTAATATTAGCAGTCAAAACCAAAGAATGAAGACAGACCGCAACACTAACCTGTAACGTTAATGCAAATGCTCAAGAAAAAAATAAAAACTTGGTAACAATTTCACGAGAAACTTGCAATAGTGGGAAGATGAGCACTGCTACAGTGTCTATTAAGTTCTAAGTTTAATAGTATTTTCGTGTTTGCCAACTGGTTACGAACGATCAGCATAACGACCCAGCCAACGCTGGTTTTCAAGATCGGTGCTTTCCAAAGTGGGTGCCAGGACACCCAGGGGTGTCATGTGATGCCGTAACGGGTGTTGTGAATCTGCACGGGTAAGGAAGACGGAGAGTAAGTTGGGATGCGTTGTCGCTAAATGTGTTTTGCTTTGATCTTAGCAACATATAATGAAATATTCTGAGGGACTAGAGGCGTTGGCAAAGGAAAAGTTTGGGAAACCCTGCTTAGACATTATGTAAACTTTCCTTTAGATTACTTAAAATAGTTGTTCCGAAGTTTCCCTTGACGTGCTTGTAACTTCCGGTGCGAATTCCAAAGCAAAACGTCATACCAAGTTTTGCCCCAAAACTTAGCTGAACAGTAAAAGGAAACTCAACGAAGAATGTCTCAGAAATTGCGAGTTGAGTCTAGACCCATAGGTAAATATTTTTAAGATCGTATCTCATGTCCGTTTCTAGGGGGAAAACCATCCAGACGATAAAATTGATCCACGAACTAGCTGGTTTCAATCAGGGCCGTATCGAGGATTTTCGGTTCGGGCGGGTGGGGGGTTGATATTTACGTAGGACTTTAAGGCGATTATAGAACCTTCTTTTACAACCCCTTATAGAAATAAGATTCTCGGGAGATGGGGCTTGGTCCCACTAACCCCTTTGGGTACGATCTTGGTTTCAAAGCTTTTAGATTAAACCACATTTGCTTGTACAAATGAGTTAAAAATAGGTACGGAAAATAGTAAGCATTGATGCCTTTGATCGTGAGAAAATTTTTGCCTAAAAAAAGTACGGGTTTCACATTTCATGAACACTTGTTCGTTCACTTTTGTAGCCTTCGGCTTTCCACTGCAGCTCAGAAATAGCTCAACAATCATAGTTTTAATGTCCCATAGAGCACATCTTGAAACAGATTTTAGGAGTGTGTTCAATTCATGAGTAAGTGTGCCCCAAACATGTTTCGTTTTAAACGCTTTGCATACTGGATATTGTCTCTCCAACTTCACACCATTAACAACTCACAGCTGTGATCTCTAGGTTATAAATGAGGAGGGGAATATTTCAAGGACTTTCCGCTCAACCAGTGTATCGTCGTAGAGAAGAGCATAAAATATAGAAGTCATTAAAATTTGAACGTTTCTCTGCGACGTGGTTACATGGCTTTCTTGTTAATTGGTCATAACGTCCTTGTTAGTCTGATGAGTTATTCGCATATAGGGGACTCGGGCGAAGAAGTTTTGGGGGGGGGGCTAAGAGTGCGAAAGTACAGCAACTGGCCCGGGATTGGCGCTTTTGTTACCACCAAAACGCAGTGCTTAATTGGATTCTCCCTAATTAGACTATACCTGAGCTGTCAACAAAGCAGCTCGTGAATCCAATTCGAAAGCATTAGACGCTTTCAAACCAGGAGAACAATAAATCACACACACACAGAAACCAGTATTAGCATAATCCGGTGATGGCAACATACAACTTACACTTCTGCAGCGTCAGGAACTTCACTAATTCCAACACTTGGAGGAGTAATCCATGAAATTCAAAAGGGTTCTCTTGATGTGAGAAATCCGCAAGATTTTTTACCGCCAGGATGCACAGCGCAATGTCACACGAGCACACGCTACTTAGACCGATGGCAGGGCGACCGTGTTGCGGAGACGAGAGCTGAGCGCCGACTGCTCACCGGCTGCTCCTCGAGGGGCTGTTCGTCCTAAAGCTATACAGTTCACCAGCGATATTCCTAAGTCCCCACGAGTCACGGATGTCGACGCCGACGACGTTGTCGACGGCCACGAGCGCCCTAGTCTAAATTAGTCCACCGCCACCCATCTGCAACACATATCCTTCCTGCTACAGGCGTACGACTCGAGGCGATAGTTTACGGAATTTTAAGCACCGTTATCAGCCATAACTTACTGCCTTTCACATTCCATAGTAGACCGTGGTTCCTTTGATATACCCACCCATTCCACTCCCCCCGGGAAAAAAAACAAAGACTCGAATGTCAATCTGGATCCATTGAACGACCCTAAACAATGGTTTCCCTACATATGAGTCCTGGCTAACGCCCCATGTCTTAATTTTAATTCACGGAACTCGAAGCAATTCCGTAGCCAGCAATGCTGCTTTGTGCTTTAAAATGGAGACTGCCTGCGTCGTTTCCTCCCCGTGGACGAGAAACCTTAGTTCCACTGTGTAAACAACGACAGTAGTAACGTTGCAGAGGGGGTAGTCAATCTTGAACCTGAACTTGACCCACTTCAACCTGGAAGTAGTCAAACGTCGAAGGGGAAAACTTGGACGAAACTTGGCTATTATCCGTAACCTTTAAGGCACCCGAGACTGTCCATCACCGTGTCACCCTATTTACTTTCCAAAGACGGCACGTTCTACACTTGGCACCAGAAAAGCAATCTAGAAGTCGCAATGCTTGCCTATTTTCACGACGTGAACAAAAAGGAATACCAAAAAGCTAAGTTTAAAAGCTTGTCACCAGGAAATAAATTCGGTTGTGCTATAAAAAGGGAGTTAACGCTAGTGAATTCGCCGGGAAAAAAAATCTTGTAATCAATAAAGAAAGTTTCCTTTAAAGCAGCCACCAACCATGCCCTCTATATACAGGATCCATTTCTAAACATAAGATTTCAAGCTGCGCAACATGGCCTGCCGTAGAATACGTCTCCTTCCTCCAAAGAATATCAGCCCACATGGGGAGAATTTCTTTCACATACTGTAAAGCATATTGAAAAAATATATACAAAAATATTACTGTAATCCTCAAGTAGCACAACAACCCGAAGAAATAAGCTAACACGTTGTAACGGTCCAACTGACAGGGAGGTATAACTGATCGCAGTTTCAAAGAAAAATGAAAGGAGGTGGAGACCTTGTGTTCTGTGAATGTAATCCAATTAACAGAGAAAATGGCAAAAAGTGTTGGCATTCTTGAACCTGCGCCAACGATGTCGGCAACTTTGGCCCTAACAGCCTTTTATTTGATAGCCCCGTGGTTTCCTTTTCATTGCTCGGAAGAACGGAATTTGAGAAGCTTCCCTCATCTATGAGTAAGGTTGTGGCTTTCCCTTCCCAATTTTTCATTGGCTTGATAGGGGCGCTTCGCTTTCCTTAGCCTCGCAACTTTTCGAGACGTACACTCTCCGTTCCTGGGAAGTTTCGATTACTGGAAAGTTGCTTGGGAAGCCAGTCTCTACGATGACAAGTTGTGACGACTGACATCGAAGTTACCATTCACAAGTCAAATATGGGATACTTCCTAAAACCTTTACTGACTCAGTAACAAGGTAGAGCCATCAATTTCTGCAAGTTAACTTTCGCGCTAAACCTGCATTAAAGTTACCCTATCCTTTAGCTCCGATGACAGCCATTCGCATTCCGGGCAACACCTCGTCATTTTTCTTTTCTCTCTGCGCCCCGGACTATTAGCTTTGACAAGCGCGGAATTCTCATTTCTCAAGAGCTGGATTGTACAGTTTCCCGATGAAAAGCAGGTTCGAATCGAAAACGCAGTTCCGAAGCATACGAAGAAGCACTGGCAGAGCCCATTGCTATGCATAAGCTGGTGCAAGAACAATTCTCGCTAACAAGGAACAATCAGACTTCTCCCCAGCTTTCTTCCACCCCCATACGCTGTAACTGTTGGAAACGCGTGGCGTGGCTTCTGGGCCTTAAAACCTTTTAACTTTTCACTCTGGTGCCACGGGAGCTAAGGAAACTTCGCCGTGGGGATAAAAGGCGAGCGAAAATCAAAGCAGAACTAGCAGAACACAAAGAAGCTATCCAGTGTCTCTGACTGAGGCCATTATTTTCGTTTTTCGTGTTTTTTTTGCCACGGCTAAATTTCTTCTGAGGGCAAGTTTCCTGCTCGAGTCGGAGGTAAGGCTTGCGCTCCTCTTGTGTTCACGGAAAATGAACAGATCGTTTACCAACGAACAAGTGCCAAATCTTACACTTTGGTCTTTTCCAGTCGCGTGCCTGAGAAGCCTAATAAGCGCTCTCCTCTGTTTGGTGATGGAACGAACATATACCACCCGTAAAAGCAAGATTCTGGAAGCAAAATTCTAGGCAACCCGAGTTGGAATTACAAACACTACCGTAACTCATCAGGAAACTCCCTTTTCTCGCAACCTCTGGAAATTTTGCAATAAGATGCCAGACTAACTCAATAAACTGTTTCCCACTTAGACGTTGTTTGACAGCCGTTTTATACAACCGTTTTATACATTTATACATTAAAGAGCTCTGTCGGAGCCACGGGCAATGCTTGTTGCGCTAATATATTGCACGAACTTTTATAATCTTCTATCAGTGATTTCTCGTACGTTAAATTTCAAAGGTTCCAAAAATTAAACTCAGAAACGTTTTCAGAATACGAAGCCGCCTCCAAAATATTATTATATTCAAAAAGAAAAAATCATATTTTGTAAAGACTTGGGACTGCTACGTTCCATAGCACAGCTAAGAGCTTGTTAACAAACTTAGTGCATCTCCTTAACACAGAGCCTAAAAAATAAAAAAGGCAAGAAACTGCTACACCAATGCAAATAGCCTCCCTTTCATGTTTCCGTTTGTTTCGAGCGTGAACTTGGCTTGACGGAAGAAGAGAAGTTTTTAATTAGCAAACACTATAATCTATTATAAGTTGGGGTTCTATGAATTCTCTAACCTAATTTGTCAGCCTCCAATTTGAAGGCTTACGCGTGCCAGAGGTTTGTTTCTATATTCGAAATATGTAAGATCAATTCTTGGAGTTCCGACATTTGCAAATGGCACTCAAGTGGCCGAATTCCAAGAATTCCCGTACAGCCTTACAAAGACTATAAGACAATCTTACGATTAGTGTGAACCAAGCATTTGTCCAATAAAAATTCTGCAATAAAAGATAATGATAATGGAAGACACGTTTTCCATACATCGACAGCTAATTAAGATTTGAGCTGTCCACCCCTTTCTAGCGAGTTTCTGCAAGGAACAGTATTGCAGGCATGGAGGATTCTCGTTTTTATTGGAATAAAGGAAGAATAAATATACTATTTCCGAATGCCGGATCTTCGCCAGAAATCTCATTTCAAGACCCGCATGTACACCACTAGCGAAAAAAGCTGGAGCCTTGCTATAAAAAGTATAGGGATTCGAAGTATGAAGTGTGATGCAGCGAGCCAATATCGCCGCAGAACGTCTTCAACTGCACTGGACCACAGCTTCTGGCTCTCGCATTTCTTCTGCCCTGGCAATATTTTCTTTTTCTAGCGCGGAAACTAATCATTCCCGGGTGTTATCATGCATGTAAACTTGTAAGTTAACGTCTTGCCTCTTTTTTCGCCATCCTCTTCAATTCGATCCTCGTCCCAATTTATATGCGTAAAATGAAACCTGTTCAGCTCAGCAGAAAATTTAGATGCCCCCTCTTCCTGACTACCGACAAACAAATCGAATCTTCCATCTTTCAGTGGTTGGGTTTATACACACTACCCTCAGCAGTTCACATATTCAGTGCCCAATGAAGGGTATATCAGAACTTTTTAGACTGAACTGGGAAAGACACCACGCTCCGCATTAATGATGCACTTTAACTATAATTATTATGAGCGGTACTAGACAGGAGCAAAATTTAAATGAGAATACTCGTCTCCAAATTCGCCCAATCGAATTTGCATTGCCACGGGTTCGTGCAGACATACATTTCGTTCCATCCCGCAGTTCAATATGACGACACATCTTTGGTGTAGGTTTGTTCTTGCTTTCTTTATAACCTTTCGCGGCAGCCGCTCTGTGCACTCGCTTCCGCTTACTTCCATTTTTTTGCTCCCCAATGCTCAAAATTCAAGCGAAGACAAAAAAAAGGACTCGGAGGACTTTGCTGCACCTGCAATGCGAAACCTACCCAGTCGTAAATTTTCATAAGTTTTTCGATATATTGACCAAACCTTTGGCTCATCGTTCATAGTTACCTAGTTCCGTATCTTTGAAACCTAGTTAGAATGGGAAACTTTAGAGTGCAGGGAGACACCAGCAATGTACGGTAAACCGCGGAATAATAAAACGGACCAACAAGTACACATAATACCGCGTCGAATCCTTACTCCAGCAGATGAGGGGGTTGGGGACATGAGAAACGTCATTCCACACACTGGGTAGTAAAATCGACAACTTTTATGATCTAGAGAGAAGACTACTTTCCCGTGTCGCACTACTATTAGCGATTGTCCAAGCTTCGCCGTATCGAAAGTACCGTAGAACGTTTAGTGTACTGTCAAAATAAAAGTGTCTGTCGCATGCCAACTTCGATTTTGCACGGTGTGGCGTCAGACAACGCCTGACGTGAGTCATATAATGCGCATTTGACTCGAATTGTTCTTCGAGCAGGGACAGCTCCTCCATGCGTCTTGTACCAGCGGTACGCAATACAAATGAGGGAGAATGTGCGAATCCCAATTTGAAGACTTCGTTGGCTTGCGTTATATCGAGTCATCCGCGGCCCGATAAGCCCAGGCATTCGCTAACGCTAATGGCTTTCGGTACTTGATACTTAGGAAAACAATCAAAGGCATGTACACGGTACAGGTTTCGGGTCACTTACTAGCAAACGCTAAGCTCAAAGAGGTTTAACGTGCAGGAGAGAAACACGGCCGGTCTCAAGATCCGTAGCAATGGAACTTTGGCTGAACTTTGGGAGAGCTTTTCCCTACTTTTGGTACAGTCTCGGAAAGTGGCGTATTTTGAAGCCCTCTTTTCCCCATCCGCTTCATAAGGGCTGGCTTGGAAAGTCCACTCATAAATCCTCTATTATAAATGACGAATTATGCATAGCTTTCTCTAATGCCTAAAAGATGTGATAGGACGGAGAGCTCGTGCGTTGCAGCATCTAAAACCGGGAACACGCCAATCTTCTATAAATCTCCCAGTTAAAAACTGCAGTGTAACCTAGATGACATAACTGGTGTAGAATTTAGAGCTCAAAGGCTCCCAAATGTACTGGGAAAGCCACGAACTCAGCACAAGAGATAGATGTGAGTTTACGGATCGAAAGGAACCCATGAGCAGATCCGGAGTCACTTGCAATGGTAACAACTTGACTTACCATCACCCGCCTAGTTATTTCCGTTTTACGACAATAGCTATGTAACTGAACAACGTTTAGGCGGACAGAAAGTCATAGGCAATAAAAATCGCTTACCCTCCCTTGCAAAAGGCTTGTAGCCAGCACTAAAAACCCCAACCCCTCGTGTAACAGCCAGCATCAATGTCCTATCTCCCTTATTCCCTACAGAGGATCCCAACAGCTAAACAGCATCACTTGATTAGCTCCGAATGTTTCTTCGCTTCCTTACATATAGAACAGAGACAAATCCGCCAATCTGGGCTCTTACTCCGGTTACGCTATAGCGTAGAAAAAGGCAATACCACGCTTCACCTTTCTGCTCAGCTCCACCCACTGTTTTCACATTCTGCACCTGGTTTCGCTGCACAGGTTCCATTCTTAGCATATGAGTAATAAAAGAAGACGAACGGAACGTGTGGTGAAGCGGAAGGACAATATGGCACTCTGATAGATTAAGTGCAAGTTGCTTTCCTTTTTACTGGGCGCGGTATGAAAGCTGGTACGAGGTTTGGGTGTATTGCTTTTGCGGGAGTCGTGACGTCGCAAAAGCTGCACTGGGAAAATGACAACGCGGGGTTACTGTTCGGTATATACCGAACGGTCCCATAAAATTCACGAGGGTGAATAATGGGTCCCATCCGAGGATACCATCAAGAAATGGATTTACCAACCAAAAGTCCCAAGTCCACCTTCCAACAGGTTCTGCAGCATTCCCGAACCCGATACATTATGCTATTGTGAAACATGCCTATGGAAAACTCTTTAAACTGGCAACGACGGAAATGCACGCCGACCAGGGCCAAGCTATAGGTACTGTGGTGTATTATTACGTGTAGTTTGGTTCCAGTGGCAGGGGCTTGTTGAGGATTAGCATGTTCAAATACCTCTTTGTTACGTTGTTTACTTACTTTACGTAGGGGAGACATGGGGTAATCTCGACTAGCAACTGTTTTCATTCCTCACAAAGAGTGTTTCACGCTGTTCACTGATCATTTTTTTTACTACGCACAAACCAAGCTATAATCCGAAACAAAATTCACTACATTAAGAGGTGCCCTGGGTACGCAAGGAGCTGTTGTTTGCTTGAGAAAAAAAGATTATCCAAACAAAATGCTTCTCGTTTGTCTAGTTTACCACAGCGGCCGGACATGCTGGGCACGGACTCCTCTACATAAAGAAACTAGTCGATTGAATAGCTTTTTATTATCACTACCGTGATTTGTCTGAAGTATTTTCGTGATGTAAGTAGCATAACTGATCATATAACATTAACTAAATTCGTTAATTCCATTGATTAAACCCACGTATTTACTCATTTTTATTGAAAGGTAGACTTGAACTATCGCTTATAACTACAGGCGTAAGTTTAATAATTATTAGAACCGTGAATTTTTTTTCCTTTATAAGACGCTTTGTGCCCAAGTTATACCTAAGCATAGCTCTTGGCTTGATAGGTTCAAATAAAAGGACTTGAAAGAACGGGAGTCACTAAACTTTTAACACGTTGTTCAATAACTTATGCTTCATTTAGAAGTTATGTTTTAAATAGTTGGGTGAACCTTTATTTTCTTCGTTATTTTAAAATATAATTTTTGTTAATTTCTCATTATCTTTTTTTCAAGTGTGTTTCGAGTTCCTTGTTCAGAAGTTGATTTTTAGACTTCCTAGATATTCCTAGTTGATCAGTTAAATTCTTTGTCCAAACACCCCAGAGTACAATTTTCCTGTTTTCTCTATCCTGTACGGGTACTCGTAACGGGGATGGGGGGCGGTTACCCCCCAATAATTGTTCACAAAACCGAGTCGGTAAACATTTTGGTAGTCATCGGTAAAATGTGGAATTTGGAAAAGTGTTTCAAATAGTCAGCTGAAATACTAAATTAATAACTGTTACAATACTATAATGTTGGTAAAAAAATGATCACGGTCCAGTCGGTAACATCCACTCCCCAAACAGACCCCTCCGCGACGCGCCTGTTCCTGTACTTGGAACTTTTAATTTAAAGTGCACTTAAGAAAATGTGCGCGTCCTTTGACAACTTCTCTAGGAAAATTGTAATGTGCACCAATTATTCTGAGGTAACTAGGATTTCCATTGAAGACGCAGGGTTGTTTTGAGTCCCCGTAGGTATCTCAGCTTGCACCAATGAAAATGTTATGCATCTCGTTACCTTCCTCTTAGCGAGGAAAACATTCAACTGTCGAGTTCTAGGTACTCATTCTCCACCCCCTTTACTAACTGCAACCGAAAGCAACTCTTGGAATCTGGAAGCGCAACACGGCATTGTTAGAAGTTTCCCCGACTGGGAGAATGTTGATGTAGCGGAGGCAAACCGGCAAAACTTTCCAGTAAACGAAAGGGTTTCCTCTTGTAAGTCAAGTACAAATTTCGCTCCTTCGCTCTTTCGGTACACGGTCTATACTTCATCGACACACATGCATCCCCCCACCCTCTGTTCTGTATAGACCTATCATGCCTGCTCTTATTATTATTATCCACTTGATCTTGCCATTTGTCGTTTGTTGAACAGCCCATTAACGCACACTTAGTCGAGAAGAGGATGAAAACTCCCCAAATGGAATTATTGTCTATTTTCCCTTACAAAAGGCCGTGCTGTGTAATGCAGCAAGAATTGGTATTCTTCCATACAGAGCAAAACACTGCATTCGTTACGAGCCTATCGGACGCCAAACCAAGCTTAAGTCATCTTTCACATTAATAGGGTGTAATTAAAAACGTGAAAAACGAGACTTATTGCCCACAGCCCCCGATTTATACCTAAAAGATGAGTGTTTAATGGCGGGGAAAGGCGATAGAAAAAGTGGGAGTTACCAGTTGCAAAGCATCGTTTTCCAATGGGTTGCCCTTATCTTTCCTAGTGCAGCTAGAAGCAACCAGGGTGCTACACATATGCTATGCAGGAGTCGATTTTTTTTAACTTGTTACTTTACGATATATGAGAAAAAAAGGATCTTAGCGAGCTAGCGGGAACGGACTAATTTCCTTGCACTCCGACTATTAGAACAACAGCTGGGAATGACGGGCGGCACAAGCAAGCCCTTTCTGCTCAAGAAAAATATCTTCCTCGACTTTCAGCATCAGCCGTCTTTTCTTCACAGATTCATCCCAACTCCCTCGCTCAGACACCAGCAAGCCTCTCGCAAGTGAAAAGCCCAGGGTGACCTTTGTCCCTCATTTCTGCCCCCTAACTGAACTCAAAGCCATAGTTCTTCGCGTCTCGTAGTTTCGACAAAGCAACACCCTCTGGAAGTCAGGACCATTTCCACAATAAAAAGCGTCCTTAACCAATCCTCCCAATTTTCCTTTTTACTACGGGTCATAACCAGAAATGTATCATCCCCATGCCAGTTTAACCCAACAGTCCACACCTCCCACCGTAAAAAAAAAACCTGGATTAAGCCAGCATTTGCGGTATTAGGGCATGCAACCAGGAGTTTGAATGAACGAAAGTTGAAACTCTCCATGCTTCCCTCGCAAGTCCAGGATCTTTTCAAAAAGCATATTCCACTCGTGCCACGCATCTTGGGAGGGGGTAGGGGGGATTTCTGTTGCCGGAAATGAAATCCATTTTTCAGCTGGCGAGCTTTTACTGGCCACTGTGATGTGCTATACGAAAGAAAGAAGGTCAATAAAAAGTATTCATGGAGTAATGAGTTTCTACACAGCAAATGGAAAACGCTAACCGTTAAAATCGATGCAGCTTTTCCGAGAAGACATTAAAATGAAGCAAAGAGGGAATAAGACGCAAAGCGAGAATTGACGCGAAAGAGTATTGATTCCAATGGTTGCTATGTGTGAATGTTATGTGTTGGGACCGGCCAGCTATGGCCCCCCAACAAGGCTTAAGGCAAGCAATCGGTCTGGGCGACGGCGAATTTCTAAAGCTGCTGATTACTGTCTTGTCTTGATGTACACGCTAAAGGGAGACTTCTTACCGCTCGGGTATTCCTTTAATGAAGTTTGATCTTAGGAACTTAATTCGAAGGGGAGTTCCCCGAAGATACCTTGGCTATGGGCTGCCAAGGAAGTCCCGGAGTCGCTCTTCTCGTCCCAAGGAAAGCTTATCAAAGCGAGCCAGCACGTGTCACGTAAGCTTTTCCGACCCCTACTGGTGAATAGGCAACTCCTGAATGGGAGTAAAAGTTTCCCTTTAACCAAGTTATCCAACTCGGTTGCAAACACACTATACCAACCTTTGAACAGCCACATATTTTTTTCTTCAAGTGAAAGTCGATCTCAGGATGCTGACTGAATGAACGTGTTTTAACGCATTACTTGGCCTCGGCAATGTTTGCGTTAGAGTCGAATGTTTAGACAGGCAAATACCTGTCACTTTCCCGGCGCCTAATTCCTGAATGTTCCCCCCGCCCAGGCAAGCTGGGTGTCGAATACTAAGAAGAGCTCAAACACTTCTAAGTTGGACAGTGCAAAGTCACTGAGATAGTGTCAACCCAACTTTTTCTGCAAATCTATCCAAAATTGCATTTCCTCCGACATCTGTGCAAATAAGCACCAAATTGCAACAGTTTGTTGCACGATGAGTAGTTATCGCATTAGCGAGGATTGAAGAACCCATTACGATGTACAATACTACAATCACTTTGTTTACTCATGATTCCTTCTAACTTCCCCCGCAACTAAGCTACGTGTATTTTGCACATTGTCTTTAACTTGAGACCAAAATGCTACTTGATTCTCTCTCTTTCGCAACGTGCGAACTTTAATGTCGCAACTGCCTTGCTCTCAGTTCCTTTACTCCAAGTTCTTCCTGTGAAGCAATTTATAGAAAATACCTTTATACAGTACAAATATATGTTCGCAGAAACGGCAGTCAGGTATTTTTACATATAAACTGTGTAAAGTTGGTGAAGGTACAAATTTAGTTACCGCAAAATTACTAACAGGAATATGTATACTGAGTAAATCCATTTTGTACATCCATTTTGGCTACCATTATTTAAGCCAAAACCAACAGAGAAATTGAACCCACGCCCGGATGCCATTTCACTTTTCCTGAGGTCTTTCCAAGTTTACTGCAACGGTTATTTTCTTTTTTAAGGAACTAAAAGCTTTTAAGGCGCTCGCTAGGCACAAGTAATACTGCTGTAAGGTTATTACTTACAGAAGATTGTTTTAGGAGCAATATGGGGGAATCTAAACTAATGGAGTGGGTCGACTTTACTTAAGTATACTCGCATGCCAGGATACAACTTATTACCGAATAACATCTCGTCTAACATTTACGAGGCGTCGTTTCATTTTCTGTCACAAACCAGGGAAGTTCCGAGAAGCCTTAAGCTATCCTCAACGCCAAACCATGGACGGGAGTTGAGAAAGACACCTTTTTCTTCGTAATCCAAATCCAACCGGGCGACTGAAGAAATACTTAAGACGGCGGACACGAAAGAAACAACGGACAAGAATAATCACGTAACGTCCAAACTCAACGTGGGCGTTAAGGGAAGTCGAAAGTAGGGAGAGAAAGACGGAAAATGGAGCTTAGATGTATCAGGACTGTACGGGAGCCACGTGAGCGACAGCTTGCCGGTCCAAGAGGGCTAAAGCTGTGTCCATTGATCGAGAATTGAGTGTGTTGACTAGGTCCAACAAACATTTGCTGCCGAAAGGCTAACAAAAGACCTTTAGACCCCCAAAACTAAGTAAACCGTACAGAGAAAACATAAGTGTATACCTACTCGAATATTATTTCGGCACTAGCCAAGGATGCAAGGAAGAAATACAGGGTCTTATGGCTTGTGTGGTGGTTAGTTTGAATATGGTGTTCTAAAAAAGGCGTCGCATTTTTTCTTAAAAAAATGGAAAGTAAACAAGACGAATGAGAGGCCAGAAAAAAGTAGGTAAAAAGAAGTTGGCTAGTTGTGACACTTTTTGGCTCGGTTACCACTTTCAGACGGTTATTCAAGTTGAGATGGCAAAGAGCAAAAGGAAAGCCAAAAGCAGCACGGGATTGACAGTTTATCAGACAAGACAGAGCTGACCAGTCAGGGCGGAGATGGATGACACGGTCGTTACTATCATCACTAGTTCTTGCTGCGAGTTTTTTTTTCTCGATTTTTTCCCGAACCTGTCACATGCCAACCTGGCAGAACTTGGGTCGCGCTAAGTCAGTTCATGTATTATAAATGTAATGGTGCATAGTATTAAAGAGCAATTTTGAAAAGTTCGCGGACTCTGAATTGTGCATCTCGGACCTGATGGGAGTTTGGGCGCTCTCCTTCAGCAAAACTTTCTTACTTTAATAGTCTTATCGTTTCTCGACTTTCGTAATGAGGAAAGCTGGAGCTGAGAATACGGAAACGACGCTCACCATTTCGAACGCTGGGTATACAAACGATCGTGGTTTTTGCCGAAAGGGCCATTTGCACGCCGTTTTTACTTCGGAAACATATCGAAGGAGGGAAAAAGAACAAACCAGTCAAGCTAGGCGGTAAGAAAGCTCGAAAGACCTCTTTTTTGGATGTACTTCTACAAATGCTCAAAGGCTACAAGTTAATGTCACGTAAACCATTACCATAAGTGCAATTCGTGTCGCCATGCTATTAAGCTATTTTGACATGATACCTTTATCGTACAGATTTCGCAAGACTTCCTACAGTATCGTCTGCACTAACTACGTTGACAATTCCATGAATGACAAGTTCGTACTTGTCACAACCCTAACAGGCTGACATCGAAAAATGACAACTATTGCTTTCCAAGCAGCAACATTGACTTTACACATTGTGCATCACGTTCTCAAGATCAGAAATTTCTACGAGAGAAAATATGCACGTGTAAACGTAATTAGAAACGCGAGCGTATATCTAGTTCCACAACATTATTTTCTAGAGGGTATAATTGTTCTTGAAGATAAATCATGCTCGTAATTTCTCAAACAGGACAAATTTGTGTTACATACTGGGCCGTACTCAGGATTTTCTTTCCGGAGTAGGTCTGGGATTTTTTTTAGTATGATTTTCTTTTTACATTTGGGCCTTCTCCTATGTTCACCGTTATAAATAAAAAAAAATTCGGGGGTGCGACATAAAAATATAACATAAAAGAAACGGCAAAATAACAAGTGATAAATAGAAAGAATATAAAGAATACAAGTTAAACGCACAGAAACAAACCCAGAAACAGATCGACTCACGGATGTTAACAAGATCCGTTCGCTACATGTTTGGTACACAGCTCTCACATACTCCGTCCCGGCATTAGGAAATACGTGTCATCCATTGTCGCGTAATTTTTTGCTCGGCAAATTACGAGAGAAAAGTTGCAAATGCAATACAGGCATACACACAAAAACCACGTTCTAGGCGCTTCTTCATGGTTACAACTAACGCTAAATATCTTTCTTGCTGGCGTCAGGCACGGGGCATTGGGGAGACAGCTTGAAAGATGGCAGCGAAAGTGACGTTACCGTTTTACCATAATGGACGCAGACAATTCTAAATTTTTATACTATTTAAATTTCACACGAGATTCATTGCTCAGCTCTTTGCTAGTATAAGGTACTTAAGATTCTGCTGGTTCTAGCAAAATAAATACGGTTTATTCCGGCTCCACTTCCATTCCGTTCCGAAGTGTTTTGTTCAAACGCGAAGAAACCCAAAAGACCATAGAATGAACAAAAAGGTTACCTTTAACTTTCATCATCAAGAACAAGAAGAAAAGCTTGTTCATCCCACACCATCCGTCTGGCGTGACACGAAATCACAATCCTGCAAAGTTCGGAAAGAGATGTCAACTCAGCTTAATTACGTATTTACTCGTACTTGCCTTGTCCGGACTGGCGCTCTCCTAGTCGTCTTCTGGAACTCATCCACTTTCTCTCTCTCCAATTCAATTCCGTTTCCGTGATAACCCAACCTTTGTCAGCTATAGTGAACCCCTTTATCACTTGGAAACACGGTTTATGAGTCGCTCTTCCTTACTTTCCAACTCTTAATACTTCAACTTTTAACTTCAAGTGGATTAATTAAAGCTGAGTTTTTCCTAGGAAGTAAAAAACACCGCGTAGCGTGACTTTCCGTACAAGTCTGTTTAATCTGTCGGATCTTACACCAGGTGAGGAAAAATGGAGGGAAAACACGTACAGACAGGAAAGGGGCCGTACTTGTTTCTACGCCAGAATGTACGTCAACAGGCTACTAACCATGCCCTGCATCGCCTCTTCACACTATTTGCCTTCTCTAACGAACCCAAGCTTCAAGCATGCAATATGAAGTACGCGTGAACGAGTACCCCTCCACAAGTTAAAAAACGGTGAGCAAAGCGAAGACAGCGTAAAGCAAAGCACAAGGGTAGGCCACCAAGGGTTGCTGATGATCCATAGTCAGGGCCGTGACAAATAACTTGGAGGCCGACAACGAACACCACAGGATTGCCAAGACGGTCAATAAGATCCCCACGATTCCCCTGCGAAGGAAACAAAATATATCATAAGTGACGTAAAGCTCGGCTTAGGTCTGGACGCTTTCAAAGGTCAGCTAATGTAAACGTCCATGGTTTAAACGGTTTAGTGCACCGTTGGCTTGCCTGGCCAGTAACAAGTTACTCCATTATAGTACAATATCCGCTGCGTCTGTCACCTTGCGTATCAGACACCAGGAATGGCCACCTATACCCGATGAGAGGTAGTACCCAGAATTCAAGCAATTCCGTTTCGCGTTACGTGTCCGGATTTCCACCGCTGAAAAGCCGACAAGGTTAATCTTCGCAAGAAAGTATTCTGAATCGGGTTTTAATCATCGTTCACCATAAATACGACAACCAAATATTTCATGACAGCAAGGTACAGTACGTATGTGCCTGCAAACTGGGCGCTTATGACATCTTTAATTCCATGTCAAAAATGCTCCTTTGTCGCATTATCATTTTATAACGCGCTAGCTCTTAGGACCCGAGGGGGGGAAAAACAGAAGATTTGTAGCTCGCCTACCTTGCTTTTCTCGTGCTAATGCCACATGTTTGCGAGGATCCTTTTCTTGTCAAGAGATTTATACAAAACTAGGCATTTTCAACCTTCTGAAGATTCCAGCTTTCCTGAACTGTTCCTGGGGGGGGGAGAAGGGGAGAGGGAGGGGGACTTCCATTACAAAAGATCTCTTACTAAGAATAAAGTGCTACTTTTTAACCCTGGCTTTTCTGCCAGTGAGCATAGGAGTGCGAAGATAAGTCTCTTTTATGTGCAAAAGACAAAGAATCTAACATAAAACTCGGCCAGCAATAGGAAAAGCATTGCAAGTCCCAGTCACGGATGCCAAAGTCTTTCTTCGGAAAGGCAACTCGGCAACGTGAGCTTCAGTTATATTGTTTTTATGTGGGCCCTCCTCTCGCACAAAAAAAATACAAAAAGGTATTCTGTTTCAAGCTTGTGGTTGTTTTCTCTGAATGGCTACCATTGCCAATCGCAAACAGAAGGAAAGCACTACACACTAATACCCCGCAAATTCCAAAAGTCTTCCTAGGAAATATTCATCTCTCACCCGTATTTTCTGACAAGTTTCCCTAGCTCCAACCTCGTTTTACTGCTATTATGGATGTTGTCCGTTAATATTAGTCCAGTTGAGTGGAAAGCAAAGGGCTTTTCCGTGTACTTCACATCTGAGAGTACTTCATGGTTAATGTGATGCGCTAGCATCTCTCCGCTGGCATCTTTTTTTTCCCTTGCAACACTAACTATATACTCTCAGCACCCTCCATTCAAGAAATTGTCTTCGACTCCTCTTTCTATCTTTTAATTTAGAGCAACTTCAACAACTGTGCTTATAAGCTTTTCATTATGCTCATTGTCCTTCACTGAAGAACTCCCGTCTTACATTACGAACGTGAGCCAAAAATGCATCCCAAAAAAACACCTAATGTTTTCCATCTCCCAAAGAATCAAGGGAGAGAAAAGCCAGTAAGGGAATTAAATTTTAATCCGAAGCGCATTCACTGGTGTCGTAAGGCCATCAAATAGCTGAGTGGTGCATTATTGAGCAGCTATAAAGCGTCACCCAGGCTCATCTAACGCCGTCCCTCAAAAAAATAGAGGGCTTCGGGTAGACCTAATAAGACATTCATTACCTCTTCTGGACTCTACTCATCTTTTATTCTAGCGTTTGTTGGTCCGCACGCGCCCCCGCTTTTCTCTTGATGTAGACGCAACACTAGCAAACGCCCCGGCGCGTGTATCTGTGCACTGCTCGCGATCTGATCCATATTTAACAGAGTTAGTGCTTACAACGGTCGCGAAGCCAAGATTGGCACCTTTTCTTCCGCCAACGGGTTGTTAGGCTAGCTAACCTTCAGAGCGACTTTTATTACAGCCAAAGGGAACGGACCAAGACAAAAAGGAGGCTGCTGCACGAAAAAAAATATATATATACACAAAGACTCACCCTCCCGTCTTTATCTCCTCGTCCCCTATCCCAGGCAAGCCTAACCGCAACAACAATGTTCAGAGGAGCGTTTTGCGAACCCAGGGACTCCAGGGAAGGCAACGTCGCTCTTCTTTGGCCTAAATTGTGTGTTTTTGTTGTTATGGTTTCAGGACCGAAAATTTAAAGGCGCTGGGATTTTACGCACGCTATAAACCATCGCTCCTTGGAAAGAACTTGCTGGTTTTCTTTTCTTCTTCACCCCCATACACGCTACACATTTTTCGTAATCCACCACCCCACCCTCCAGAAGAACGAAAAAAGAAGCTAGCGAGAACTTTTATCATTCTTGCACTCCACGGAAACGGGTTCCCAGATTGTTTTCCTTGAATCTATAGAATCTAAGGGCGCTCGTGGTCCAGTAATGGTCGAATAAGTCTAACCCGAAAAGAAAAGCTGCTTATTGTGTTGAAGTTCTTAACTGTTCAACGAGCATAACGCCTCGACGAGGACAAATATGGAACACGCATTCTGCATTGAGGAGTTCTTTCACCACGAGCAACAGAAGCGCGCTGTACGGAATAAAACCTTAAGCGCACGGGAGTTAAGAAAAAAAAATCCGTTCATGGAGTACGGACAGTCTACTTACTGCAAGGAAAACAGAATGCTTAATCCCGATAGGGCCACCATTGGCAGAAGACAGTATCCTAGGACGGAAATGGTGACTCCCACGGAAACGCCAGCGACGCTCATCAGGTTAAGCAACGCGTACATGGCCAAACAACCCAGGACGCCAATTCCGTAAATGTAACTGAAATGCACCTTTCCGGACTGCGAAAACGAAAAGAAAAAAATTACAATGCTTTACGGTGTGCTCGAGACATGCAAAGTCCAATCCGTAAAACAAACATCATAAACTTGAACGTCTAAATTGGCGTTCCAAACAATCACACCAGTAGCTCCTTGTTTTCATTATTAACACGTAGATACTCTCCTGCAGGAAATCAGTAAGACTCAATTATGCGTCTCGCTTCCCCAATTAACCTGATTCGAAAGCGAAACATACTTAATTATTCAGTGAACGGATACAGAAACTTGCCCGAAAAACCAATAACAAATGCGGTAAGTAACCCACAAAAGGAAAGGAGCGCCAAAATACATGATCAGAAAGCAAGGATAATAGGATCTTGTTAGGGAGTCCTGTAACGCATTTACTGTACCGTGCTTGCTTACAAGAGTACGTACGTACGTACAACTTTTGAAAGACACTCTCAAGTATCATCTATTTCACGTAGAAACTATCCAATATTGCAAAAGCAAATGAGACACCAAAGAGTCATGGCTTATGGCCCCGGTATACACAACTTCCGAAATTTTAAAAAATAAAAGATAGGGACACGCTTTTATTCTTGGAAGGTAGGTCTGCTCAAGTGACTTATAACAGAAGCAAAACGAAGTCAAACAGAAACTCTGGATAGCGGTAAAGCATCATAAAATCAAACACAAACTTGAAATTCCATACACAATATCATAAAAACTACCAAACAGATCTCTTTTTTCTCTTTACTATAAAACTTTAAAAAATCAGAGCTAGTGCATTACATTGCCCGATTTCCATTTTTCTGTATAATAAGAAAGTAGCACACATTCAGTCAAAGTTTACAAATTTATCAAACTCCTTTTTTCACAAAAACTCGATGTTGTGTACTAGTCATCACTAATAGCAACTTTACTATCGAAACAATATCTTTGAAATTTTGACCGTTTTCAAATTATGGTGTCCGAAATCTTCCCATGTTATTCGCCCATAAGGGGTTTGTGTATACCGGGGCCTTAACGTGCTGCGGGAAGCAAAGAATAAATAAATGGGAATGGACATAAAAGAAAACTCGGGAAAGAAAGGATGATCACTGCGGGTAGGTGACGGACGGGCTGGGGGGTGAGAGGGGAGGAAAAAGTAGTACAAGGGAAAGATTATACCAACCCATCTCAGATTAATCTGTTTCTTCCCCTCGAAACACAGCACGCGGGTAAGTAAAGTAATTGCAGCGCTTATGACAGGAAGCTGGGTTATGGCATGGAAAGCAAAAGTTCGCCAGCAGCTAATGAGACACCCAGAAAACCCCCTAGAAGCAGCGTGCATTATCATAGCAATACGTCACGCAATTGTTCCTTCCATTCTGCTCAGTCCACACACTCCCAGAAACTAAAACGTTAGGAACTTCCAAGTTGAACAAAACTCCCCTAACAGGGTTTCACCTTCTGTTGCAAGTTCCAGCTCTAAGACTTTTGAGGAAAACTCACAGGATTCGCGAGAAATAAGTTGAGCTGTAATGTTAAAAATGTTTGGGCACCAGTGTTAACAAAAAGAAAAAGACGAAAAAAAACTCGTCATATTTTGGGCCGAAAATGAAGCAGAACGCACTCTTGGCATTGTGTTCTAACATGTAAATTTTAACCCGCAGTAGAGGAGCGCTCAAGTACGAAAGAAAGTCTTAGTATTTGTCTCAACTTGTGTTCCCGGCGTAATTACCATAAGAGCTGCTTCATTGTAAATGAAGTGTGGATATATATACCTATAATACATGCACACTTTCCAGCAAAAAGTTCTGCGTTCTATTGCTCTAAGCTCCTGTTTACCATTTCAATATTGTTTCAAAAAACTGAACGAAGAAACGTAACAAGCTGCACGTGTTAGCTATACCACGTTGCCCCCGAAGAGAATTAAAAAAGACAACAATAAAAAAGGAAAAACGCGTGATAAAACTTTAGACTTTCCAGCAACTAATTAAAGACCTTCTTGGCTTATATTCCCCTCCCTTGCTCTTATATGGACTTGTTTTAATTTCTGATGTATATGGAGCAGTAATAAGAGTCTTTGCTTTTGTCATTCCCCAAAATTGCAGACTTCTTTTTTTTGCTGACAAGAAGCATTCTGCACTCTCAGGTTTTAATTAAATTTCCACGCAGCGCGCAGAAAAGAAAATGAGCACAGCTTACTCTGCCTTACTCACAGCATAAATTTTCTTACAGCATCTCGATTTCTCGGCTCTCACAGGAGAATAATAACATACTTTATGTCGTGCAAAAGCAACCAAGTTTCTGCACCAGGAAGGCCAAACTGGCACGGCGTGTGATGATTAATGTTTTCCAATTTACACGCTCTTTCCCAGACTAGGAAGTAATACGGAATGAAAAAAAAATCTATCCCAAAATGAGCCTATGAGTGAAAATCTGGCTTCACCGCGTGTTGGCCGCAGGAAAATGGTTACAATCAGAGATGTCTTACTTATTCTCAGCGCATCGACAGTAAATCGCAGCTAAGGGAAATCACGCCTCTATGCCCAAGATAGCCAAAGGGGGAAAAAAGAAGAAAAGGTAAAAAGAAAAGCTTATACGCCCAGCGGACTTCCAATGCTGGAAAACATACCGTTTCTCAAGAAAGCACACTATACAGTACATAGGCCGCAAACCGTTCATCACGTATCGGAGTTGCCATATAACGCGGTCAAGTCACGTGCTCTTGCCTCTAGCGGCCGTCACCGCAATATTACAGATTTTATTTCATTTTTAAAGGTCTTTTCTTTCAGCGAAGCACCCTTGCTCGCAAAAAAAGGCAGTACTGCGGAGAAATGCCTACCCTCCAGTGCACCTTTGCACATCGCCGTAATTGACAAAGGACGACCATATTGTATAGGACTTCCGGAAAGGTCAGGATTTCAAAACCCACGAAATGTTTTGTTTATATCTATATGTAAGATTAAAATGTCGTGGTAGACAGGGTTTCCCTGTTACAAGAACCAAATTACAGTTTTTGTTACCAAAAATAAATTGTATGAAAGTTAAATCATTCACTGAAATTGTCATCGATGAATAACTTTCCCCGGGGTGCTATACTCTGAGCTGTATTGTTCGGGCTTGGTCGGCTCCAAGAGGTCTTGCATGTAATACGGTAATTCAGGTTCAAGTGGCGAAGTCCTTAGAATTTGCTATTCACATTTTATTATCCTTTTCTTGTGATACTGGACGCAAAAAAATGAGAAGGTAGACATGTCGTGCTGGTTGGTGACATTACAATACTGGGAACTAGAAGTAGAAAAAATTCGCTAATTGTCGACCAATGCTGTCGGTAGTTTTCAACTTCCACAGTGTTTCACATAATTCCGCACTTTCTACAAGACCTAAGGAAATGTAAATCGATTCAACTCGAATGTATTTTTTTTACCGAACTATGCTTTATCTTATGCCATGCCGTATATTTATAGTTTGTTGTGCTTTACAATTATTTTTTTCACTTGCTTTTCATATTATTTAGGGGTTGGGATACATGGTTCTCGAATTCATAATTTTTAAAGTGAAATCAATTCAGACCAATTTGAAATGTAAAATACTTAATAAAGTTAACTCAAATTGATTAAGAACAATGCTCCGACTCAAGCGATTTTAGACAAGTTAGGAGTTTCCATATCATAGTCAATTCGGAGGGAAGTCTAAAAAAATCCCCCCCCCCCCAGTTTAACAACTTATTTCTATGGTAAGATGGCAAATAAACATTCTGACATTCAAAGGAGATAAACACAGTCTTAATGCATGTTCTTGCTAGGCAACCTTGTGTCTTGTGGAGTTCGAAATATTTACAAAATCAAGCATATTTTAGCTTAAGTTTTTCTCCCCGTCCTTTCCTTTTCCTTAAAAAAGTGTCTCGATTCTAATTTTGCATATAACTTAACAGTCATCCGCCGGTAACCCTAGGTTCTTAACGGTATTTTTGGACAACAATCTTCTGATGTTAACCGCCGATTTACCTCTTCTTTTCGTTGCCGCTTACGTCATGCCTTTCATAATACAGTTCTTGGTATCTGGAAGTTTCCAGAAGTCTTTAACAACGGGTTGAATGGCGGATTGACGTTGTCCAACGAAATCGGTGTTATTGTAAAGTAAAGCATTGTTAAATAGCTATATCCTAGGTATAGGTGAACAGTAATTCAACCTTTATAACCTCTTCTATTTTTGTGGACGATCAATTTAAGTCGTTATGTGAACCCAAAATGAGTTTGTCATTTGTGTTAAATTCACTTGAATTTTGTTGATATTCCCCTTCCGTTCGGACTGATCGTACCTATCACATTGGTTTACAGTCATAGTTTAATTTTTCATACCGAAACAGAAAGCTCTAGTTGAGCGCTTCTTACCATTTTTTTGACTGCGTGACTCTTCTGTCAATTAAACAAGACCTACGAATATTCTTCAAGAATATAAGCATAAATATGGCGTGTTTTGTATTGCACTTTAGGTCTATTTTACGCAATTTTCTGTACCTCCTGAAACATTTGCTGTACTCGTAACCCTAGTTAAAAACTCTTGTCTTAGGGGAATATTTCACTTGTTAAAGACCAACGAAAAACCTGCATTGTATCAGCATAATGTATTTTGCCATCACAAAGGAATTCAATCTGCTATCGAGCTTTTTCTAGTTAGTTTTCGCTGTTTCGCTTGCACCATTATAAGACCGTGTACCACAAGAGGTTGTTGTCAGGCTTTGATAAGCACGGTTGAAATCTTCGAAGGGAATTGTCACAAAAGTAACAAAACAGAAATAGTGTAAACTCTGTCATCACGATTTTTTACTCAAATATATTTTCTCAATATATTTTCTTTCCTACCGAGAAGCTTCCTTGTGTCAAAGCGAGCTCAACGTAAAAGTCGTCCCTTTTTTGAAATTTTGTTCCATCATACAGAAGACTGACTACAAGATTCCCTACCCTACACTCCAGTGTGCATTTGCTTAGTCCGGTTTTGCTTCTAATTAGCAAAGCTGTAGTTTCAATTATTATGGTTCGAAGCATGGCAACATTTCCCTTTAGTCCATGGTGGAAAATATTCCAAATCACGCAGCATTAAATCCATAACGTATCAAATATTTCTTGCAGCAAAAATGGATTAAAATCTAGTGATCCTTGAGCCAAATGACTTGTGAACCATTACTTATTCCCCTTTTAATTTTTAAAAAGAAAACTAACGAACCACATGAATCTAAAACTTAGACCGCGAATGCTCATTACTCAACCAAGTAATGTAAGCCACCGGTACTTTTTCCCACTCTGAAAACCGACCAGGTGAATTCAGAAAGCATCAATTTCCTCACTATAACTCAGGAGTTTTCACTTAGAAGATTGAAAACCTCGTAATCAGTGTACTGATAGCAAGATTTCCCAAAACCAGTAAACCTACCAACGAATGAAAGGCCAAGTCGAGGGGGACTTGGCGGTTCTCTCAGCGAAGATGATTTTCGATTCGTGGAGCCAAAAACGTATCCGAAAGGTAAAATACTTTAAAGGAGCAAATCTTCCGCCGGGCAGATCTCGGGATTGGTTCTGGAATGAAATGTGCTCCAGGGGCTTGTAGAAACGGGAGGAACATGTGCAGGGTGGGGTTTTTGGAGGTAAGCTCTACTTTTGACTTTCCATGCCTTACTGTGTTTTCACCTTCTACTTTTGGGGTCCATTTCATTTCTTATATTTCTCCTCCTCGCAGAAAAGTCAAATCATGCGAATACTGACATAAAGTCGTGCGCTAAGATGACAAGTCTGTACTTTCAGGTCCCCTGAACTTTAACCCATTTTAGAACGACAAGAAACAAGGGAAGAAAATTTTGCTGAGTTGACCTCGGCATCTCACAGAGCCGATTTCTAGAATCGCTGCTTGCAACCAAATCTGCTGATTTTTCCATTCTTCCCAAGGTAGGCTGGGGCGCCAACCAACTGACATTGGAGTGACTTTTTGGAGCCATCACCATAAAAAAGTGGATCACGCGACAGTTCTACTCTTTGTCCTATCGCATTACCCAAGACTGTCCTGAAACGGCGAGACGACGGCCAACGAAAAGAATGCGCGCTACGTGACGAGATCCATTTTACTCCGTCTTTGGATCTTAACTCAGATGACACCATGAGTCGTGCTAAGCCAACCTTACCAAGCGCGAGCGGTGGACGAGGAAGAAACGACATCCAACGCAATTTTACAAACTCCCGAGACAGGATATATATTGCCCCAAAAAGTAGGGATTTACGTGTCGGACTAATACTCCGCTGACTCGGGGAGCTCTTAATTCGGGAATTCACACAGCTGTGCTTGCTCTTCTCCCCCCCTCAACCTCTTCTTGGCCCTCGCGTCCCTTCTTCCTGTGCCCTTAGTAACAGCTTATCCCAAACAAATGACCGCCGAAAAAAAACCTTTTTTCCAGTACTGTACTGCATGTCTGGTGGCATGTACTTATGAAACTAGATCCGATTTATCCTCTTCCCCCTCTTTGCACACAAACCCTTCAATTCAGCCATGGGTGGGCTAGGAGAATCTTCCAATTGCGACTTCCTAACACTGTTTGAGCAGTCTTTTCAAGGAAAATCCAACTTTATGAACAAGAAAAATTCATGACCGCGCTGCAGTTCGTTACTCGTACACAAACCAAAACGAAGACGACGTGCGGGAGCCAAATGAACGCGATCTTTTGTCATACTTCCGCATCACCGGACAAAGAAGTATGTACAAAACGGAAGAAGAAAAAAAAGAGCGATTTTTTTCTCAACCTCCTGGACTAAATTATGGCGATGCTCTAGGGAATGGTTAATCGGATTGAAGCGTGCCCCCGAAGGGACGTTGGCCCACAGCAGCAGCGGACTAGACAATCCTTTCCGTGCGCAGAATTCTGCAGAATGGTCGCGACGATAAAAACTCGGTTACAAAATCCCAGGGCTTCTCTTTTCTCGCAGAAATCCCTCAAATCACAAATACCCTACCACGAAATGTCGCAAAAGGTTGTCATCCTCCGTCATAAGATTTTCTTTTCCTCTCAAATTTTAAGCAAACTCTGTTCTCGAGTTTATGCTACTTTTTTCGACACATTTCTTCGGAAGTCAACCTGCACAGCGGAATTGGCACAGGAAGATCAGTTATTCGGAACATCAGTACAGTCCAGGAAGTATAGAACTTTCCCTTATGTTAGTTTAAGTCGTCGCATAGAGTAACTTGCAACGTAGCGCTTTTGCTTACAACACTGAGTGGCTGACATTTCTATCCTCTTACTACTCGCCCGTGCCCCACCCCCCCGGGGGAAAAGCGTATACACAATACTGGCAGTTTGGGTGAATCCAAAGTGACAGGTTCCTTGCCCAGATTTGCACATGAAAAGGATCTTTGATAGTAACTTTGCGCTTTGGGACGTTCACTGTGATGTAAAATTCGCACAAGCGTGGCAAACATACACACAAATTACTGCCCGTTTTTGTGTTTTTACTCTTCTAGGATAGTTCCTAGGAATATGAAACGTTGCTGCTCGGTTTAATGACCCAATTACCCAAGAAGCAAGGAAATTATAAACGAAAACCATGCAGCAACTTCCCGAACATAAACAACGCTATTTTCCAGACATAACTTCCGATAAACACAAACGTGTTTTCCTTTGCGTCTTCTCTCCGCTTCATTACGACTGAAGGATTGTGTTCTCGTGAATTAACTTCAGAGCGATTCCGTAATTTTCAGATTGTTTTTCCCACTGTGAATAAGTTTTCATGTTAAATTTCAGACTTTCGCATAATTTACTGAGTTCCTCTATTTAAGCTCGGTATCTTTGAACCCGTTTCATTTCTGTGGGTGTATTTTTAAATTTTCCGAGTAACACGTCAAAATGTGAGTAACATGACAGGTATAAGGAATTAGAGACCCTGAAAAAATGTTTACGGCCGAAACCTTTTTAAAACTCGTAACCTAAGACCCTTACCACCTTAATAAAAAAGACACTAAATTTCAGAAATGTACCGTGACCCAACGACGCAGCCAAACACGTCTGCGTTTATTCCGGCGTATAATTTTGGTGAAAAGTCAAGGCACCTCCCCATGAGAGGTGACGAGGAAAAACGTTGACATAATTGCTCACGGGCAGCACGCCGCTGTACCGCGCGCCGTATTTCCGTCCATTAACTGCCATTAAGAATTACTGCGACTGCCTGTCACAGGCCTGAAATTCAAAGAGCAGCGGAAAGTCTCGGAGTGACAGATATTAAAACAGGGAGATTTTCGCCCTCCCTTGCGCATACTGAACGAAAATGAGTCAAAATACAACCATACCAACAACAACTATACTTTCCAGTCGTTTTTCTCATTCCTTTTTTTTTTTGGCTTCTGGCTCCCACTTTTTCTCTGCTTCTTTTTCCTACTTTCTCAACACGTCAAGGAAGGGATCCTCGGCTAAAATTGGCTAGTTTCCCGGATAGTGGCTGTGCTTATGAGGAAATGAAGCTTCGCAAAGCAACCGGGCGGGCTTGAGTGCAGCTTCAGCATCCAGTAACCTAACGGCAAGCAAACGAAAACTTTTCCCTGTCTTCCTCCTTCCCTACAGCCAGCTTCCTTCCCTTTATGAAATAAGATTGTATTTTTGAGAGAAGAAAGAGGGCGACGCCGTTCCCCATGCTACTAACAAGCACACGCGAAAAAAAAGAGAAAAACTTCAAAGATGAGTTCTTTCCCAATATATACTAAAGTCTTTTTTAGTACGTCACCAAATATCTTGTTGCATTTTCAGGGAGCTACTTGGTTACAGAAAACCTACGAATCCAAGCAGTGCGGATTAGAAGACTAGCTTTATACTCCCTCGACTATTGCTTGCTCTTTACTGACAGGAAATACAGCAAGTCGGCAGTCAGAAAAGGATGGTTCTGTTTTCCGCCCGAGCCACGTACACAGGGTACAAGAAAATAAACGCAGTAATACCTTCACTGGAGAAGGGGAGAAGGGTCCTAACTAGCCTGTTTGATGACCGTTGCTAAGGGTTGTAGTAGCGTTTCCGCCAAGAGGAAATTCACGAAACTGTCATGTTCCTGAATGCAGCGTTACGAAATAAAAAAGGGAAAAATAGTCGAAGAAGTAAGAGGTTTTTTCCCCTCCCTTCTTCTCTTGAAGAGCTGTAATCGCTTTTAATGTTCATAATCAAGAAGGCCTCCGAAAGTTTGCGATTGCACCTCCTCCAATATACGACAGAAACGTGACTAAAAGTAGAAACGTAGCACTAAAAGGATTGATTTGCTTTACCTATGCAATCCGCGCTTAACAACGTTTCTAACGTACTTTTGAAAAAATGCTTTTGGAACCTCCGAACAGAAGTTAGTCCTATAATGCGTTCTTGGAACTTATACAACGGCTGGCTTGGACAATTCATCGAAATCCACTCGGGGAAGCACGAGTGCAAACATATCGGGGCACACAATTACAAAGTTCGCTCTCATACAATGGAAAGTCGTTTGTAATGCATCGCAAGAAACTTTGTCTAGAAAGACGATAAATGTATACGAAGTCTGTTCCTCATTATTTTGCTTCAGAAACGGTTTGAGACCAACGCGTGGACGAACTTGAGTCTTTGTTTAATAAAAACTTACCTAATTGAATACTCGAAAGAAACCTTCCAACTTCTTTTACGCAGCTAATGGAGCAAACTAAGACGACTAGAAGCTCAAGGTAAAATTTTAAGCAATGAGCACCCCACCCATCGCCGTTTCCATGGGGGTTAGCGTCTTTTAACCCCGAAATATTACTTTCAAATATTGTATCATGGCAAGAGGGACGTACCCAGGAGTCGGATCGAGTGGCGGTCTGGGAGTTCGGGAGTTAAGGCCCGGGTATACAGCCCCCTCTTATGGGCAAATAACAAGGAGAATTCGGGGGATGGTTTCTCAATAATGGTTCTGTCCATTTCGAATCAATGTTGGCAGTAAAGTTGTATTTATTAATATCTAGTGCACTTGATCGAGATTTTTTTAAAATATGATTACGTTAAATTTAAAAACTCTAGGCCAAATTTTTCACATTTTGAAATACTGAAAAATTTAATATCTGGCTTTTTGTGCAGTAGGTATCTTTTTTCTGTATTTTTTTTGGTGAAAACAAGATTCAAATCGGACGATTAGTTTTTACGAAATCATTTACTAAATTTGGGAATTCTAGTCATGATTTCGTAAAAACTACTCGACCAATTTGAATCTTTCTTTCAGCAAAAAATAAAGCAGAAAGATATCTATTGCACAAGAAAACGAGATTTTACATTTGTCAAATTTTTCGACATATGTAAAAATGTCCCTACAGTTTTTAAATTTGATTAAATCAGATTTTTAAAAAGTCTCAAACACACGCACTAGATATTAATAAGAACAACTTTACTGCCAACATTGATTCGAAATTGACAGAACCATTATGGAGAAACCATCCCCCGAATTCCCCATGTTATTCGTCCATGAGGGGTGTGTATACCGGGGCCTTAATGTGCAATTTTATGAGGACATTTGAGCATTCGCCTCTTTTTCCCAAGTATAAAAATAATCGTTGTGTGTGTGTGTGTGCATGACAGGCATTAGACAAAATTCAACGACCGCCTTCAAGCCCTGTAATGATAATGATGATCCCCATCTCATCCCTTCCCCACACCCTACGAACCACAATCCTGGATACGGTCATGCCGTTAAGCCCTCAAAAAACGCTTTTTAAGAGAAGTTACACATAAATTCCATTCCAAACATTCCCTCCATCTTGCGCATCAACCTACTGACGTAAAGCGACGCGAATGCTAGCATTCGCGTTTCACGCACTTTAAATAGGACAGTGCAAAAAAGAAAAAAAAAATTCGGAGAACGCCCTTCAACAGTGGTTTGCAAACTATGTGCCGCGACAAACTTACAACGGTGCCCAGACGCGGTATGAAATTTGACTGTAATTATATTAGTTCACGGGTAAATGCTAACAACGTGATTCTGGAATCGCACAATCGAGCAACGAATGTTCATAATACAATTTTCCCAAGGAAACGGAGTCATTCTAAGTATCCGGCACTTGCGTAAGCAGTATCCCTTTGTGACACCCGCGTATAGTAGCTAAATTTTACAGTAGGTCGCGATGAGATCATTCATGGCTAAAAACTATGCCGTGTAAACAGGATATGGCAGCTTCCTTACGTAAAGGTGCCTGTACATAGTGTGGTATCGAGATTTGATTCGTTCAAGGTTTACCTCTTCGCTTCATAAATTGAATACTGTACAAAATAAGTATTTATTAAATAATCTTCGTGTTCTACGTTTCCGTTTCTTTATTGCCCCTATAAAAATCTAGCGGTACTACAAACTTTTACCCCTTACCCATTGAACGTCGGTTAACTCTACGTTCCTATCGAAATTGCTGAATAAAAATCTTCTGACAGTTAACCAACTGTAAAAACCTCCCTTTAATTTCACACTACCTCTTATTTCCCAATTTCTATGAAGTACTTCTTGGTAACAGGAAGTTTACCGACGAATTCCGACAATTGAATAAAAATATGCACTAAATCCTTCTTATCCCTTTAATTGCTTTGCAATTCACTTCAAGGCACATTTTTGCAAACTTGGCCACAAATCCCTCATCGAATCTTATTGTTTGACCAAAAAGTTTAAAATCTACCCCAAGAAATTATTATCGAAAGAGTGACAAATGCAATTTTCGCAGAGAATTACTACTTATGTGACATTAGAAGGCTGGCCAGTGGCTTAACAGTAGAAATCCTTTCATGCCGGACAAACCAATGACAAGTTAACTCAAAATCACTCAAAAGTGACAGACACTTGATTAAACCGAAACAATCACTAATCGAACCATAAGTCGAGCACTTTCAACAATAAGACTAGCTGTGATTTTACTGAATTGTTGCTTCAACTACCTTTCATACTTCAATATTGTTTAATACTTCTGAAGAAAATACTGGACCCGAGAACTTTCTGCGGTAAGTCAATAGAAGAGAAAAAAATCTCTAAAAAATGCTAAGACCGGATGAGAGTGCTTCTGTAATATTTTATTTTGATTCCACGTATCAGGCTCTTGCAATCCGATTTCTGTGTTAAATACGAGGCGCAGTACAATAAGGTATTATAATGCAGCCTTACTGGAAGCCTCTTTTTTCTTTATAAAAAAAGGTTTTAATACGTCAGAAGACGAAGAGAATAGACTTGTAAATTGTCAGATCGTCAAAGAACCCAAAGATAGAAACTTTTTTGGGGGAATAGCGAGCTAAAAACGAGAAAAGAATGTACCATACTCCGTGTAATAGCTAGCTAAGCCATCTGACACAGGATTTTTTTGCGTCAGCTACAAATTTTACTGCTCACATTTAGAAAAGGGGGTGACTCCGAAGAAGTCTGCTAAAGAGCTGGAAAGCTTTTTCACTCATGCTTTGCGCTATACTTTTCTCCAAGGAGTTCTCTAACTCGATGGACTATGGGGTAGAAAAGTTCGTTTTCTTTTTCCCCCACTCAGAATTTCGTCAGGAAAAGGCTTAAAAAAAAGTATTTTTCCTGGATCAAGAAGTTTTCTTTTCCTTGACTCCATTCTTTCCTCTGCAAACCCGAAGCAATTTCGTTGACATTCTTCCTGCTTGAGTCCATCAAAATCGTCAACAGTCGCGCGCTTTCTTAGGCGTCAGATCGCGATGGAGGTACCGACCCCAAACTCAATTCTCTAAGAATCGCGTAGAAAAGAGTTTGACACCGTAATGCACCTTTTCGACGCCCTCTCAACTTCAAAGAAGGATTGAAGGGGTTAAATTCGAAAGTCAGTTGAGAGCTCCAACGGCGATTCTGCCGATTGTTTTGGCAACTTGAGACGTCCGCTAACGCTAATCTATTTCTTCGCTGGGTAAACACTTGTTCTTTAATAGTTTCTTTCTCCCCCCCTTAAAACTACAGAATGGTGGAATAGAGCACGTATCTCACAGCCCGACGCCACTCTACCCCCCCCCCTTTCGTGAGAGGCCCTTCTTAGATTTTTTTCTTCCTCTTTTCTTCTGCGTTCCCATACCGTTCCTGAAAGACCAACAAAGTTAAAGGACTACTTGAACCCCCTAAGAAGTACTACTACTGCCAATACAATCCTAAACATCTTAAGAATAAGACTGTGACAAATTTGTTGCAAGTCCAAAACGTCTCCTAAACAGATGTTGACTTCTAAGACTACTTTATAAGCTTCTTTCTTTTTCGCTGCTAGGGAGGGGGCGCAAGCTGGGACGGAGATCGAAGCTCGAAATTCAGTGAAATGCGACAAATGTAGCCAAAGACTTGCGTATAGCTACTTTAATCCTCTGAAACGGAGACAAAAGAGATCCAATTCACCCTTGATTCAGTCGCAACCTACGAAAACACAATAGAGCTGTAACGTGGCAGTCTCGGTTGAGATCCTTTTAAGTCTTGTCCTGACACATTCAAGACACATACACGTAGACGCCCAATTTTGGGAGCAAAATTTTTCAGGGCAAATCGAACAAATAGAATGAGCTCTGTCACCCTCCCTCTCCCCCCCCCACCTCCTTTTACAACTAATCGCACTGGACTTTGCTTAAGCGAAGGAGCTCGGAGACTATTTCCAAACACATCTAGAAACGGAACGCTTCAGTAAGCTTTGGAGACCTTTTTCCTTCCGACATTTAAACCTAGAAGTGTGCACTTCACTTAGTTCTAACAGCCTAACCGAAATGCATACGATTTAAAAGCACAGTAATAATAAGTAAAACAAAGAAATAAATTAAGATAAAATAAAGAACAAATATATAAGAAATAGATAAGAAATATATAAATAAATTATAATGTTCAATATAAAGAAACGGCATTAAAAAATAAAATACAACCTGGCTCTCCAAGACGGCGGCATTAAACAACCAGACAATTTACGCTAGTTGAAAATAGACTTAAGTATAGATTCCTGTCTCTGTTTAGAGAATACGATTTAAATTCCTTAGCACTCGTATTTATTCCTACTCTAGTGCTAGTTCTTATCGGTAGCTCTAGACTAAGCTTCTAATGTGAACTTCCCGTTTTCCCTAGACGAACTACTGGGATTCGGAACTAGACCCAGTCAGGAACAATTTTATATACAAAACGCACTCTGCAAATTTTTAAAGGATACAAAAATAGCAGATTTCATACAAATGAATTAGGTATGGAGACGAAAATTTCACAAATCAGAAACAACAGAAAGATGAAAGGCGAAGACGATAATACGTCGTGAACTCGACGTCGTTCGTCTTAAAACAGAAAACCAATGCGAACTTCCTGTTTAATTCTTTGCATATGGAATTAATATTTAATATGACATCTGCCCATAGCGTTCCACAGTACGGCCCATGCGTAAATGCAGCTTATTTTTTAAATCTCAAATTATAAGCTTTACTTGTAACATGGTTATACTTCTGTACCTTGGCACGTGGAAGCATGGCGAACTCCTGATTTGTCGTTACGGCTGCCGCACGCGTAATAACATGTCAATAGCCCACGTCATGGACACAGCTCACAGGTTATGACATAGGAGAATGAAGGCTAGCTAATCTCCTTTTTAACACTTGGTAAAGGATTTTTTTTCTTTTCGTAATACCTAGTAATTATACGTAGATTTCCCCCACACGTTCTTCCGCGTGACTCCTTAGTAGAGTTCCAAAATGCAAACTCGATAGGACGTTCTTCATTTTCCTCTAAAATGTGATCTTTTGCTATGGACCGAATTAAAGAAAAGCGCGGATGAGACAAGCTAAGCAAGTGCAGCCGTTTAACACCACCTTCTCTTTATAAAACGAAAGCCGCGTTCCGACTATAAAACCCTGCCATTGAGTAGTTTCTTAAAGCTTTTTAGATACAAACGAGCTAAGGAGAGCTGGAAAGAGCTGAGCGGGATTATAATTCCTTCTCTCCTCTCCTTTAGCTTGCGTTCTCCGGAGGTGGAGCTCGAAAGAGCGGCCCCGTTATGGCTAGAAACAATTAAGGACGACTGCTCCATTACCACCTCATTAACTAGGACCTGGCAATAATGACCAGCGTGTTTGAACAAAACTCGGCTCGCTGGCTTTTACGAGGCCGTCAAAAGTTTGCAAATGTCTTTTTACTGAGAATAATTACCCGCTTGCTGAGAACAACGATAGATTTCCTTTCCCTTTCGCAATGTGCCACGCGTAACTAACTTAAACACGCTAAAGGAACGTCACAGGACACTTTTACTGAAATTCGGTACAAGTAATAGATACTCCTTGGCTGTCTGATCATGTTCGGTTAATAAGGTCAACTCATGGATTGCATTTCTGCGCGTTTGCAAATTCCGACACAAAAACGAAAATCGCTGAGCTGTAGGGAATTGCGCATACTTGCGAAAACGTAAAGCCAATAAAAGCTACTTGATAGGGTTTCTTTACTAGTTCCTATCTTCATTCTTTTCGGTTAGAAACTCAGCCTGTGTCGAAGTCGCTACATTTCTGTCTTAATAACCCCCACAATATCGCTACGGTAACCAAGCTATTCAATTTTCTAACGTACTCATAAACTTTCACAAGAATACTGAAACCCTAGCCCACAAAAGATCCCCTTGAGTCCCCTAACCATAATATGACCTTTATTAGGGTTTATTAAATTCTCTTTTTGCCAATATTCTCTTAGGAAAAGAAGTCAAGACTTACCAAGAGCAGACAGCCACCGAATGCCAGGCAGAAAGCCAAAGGTCCAGCCAAATCCGTGTCTTGCAAAATGGCCGCATCAGTCGCGCGTAACGGATTCAGCACCGCCAAAGTCTGCAACACATTTAGAAAATACTGTCATTCGAATTTGACTAATAACGTTCTCCCCATTCCCAAACTCTCGAAAAGAAAACAACAAGAAAAAATACATAAAAAAATACATAAAAGATCTTCAGCATATCGCCGCCACTTCCAAGAAAAATCACCTCGGGGAAAACCCGAATAATGTTCGTGTATACGAGTGTAGGATGGAAAAAGTTCTTAAGCAACACTTGTGATCTACTTTCTTACAAGGAACACTGTTGACGAAAAAAAGTTTGAAATAACGCTGGGAGGATTCCTTTCGACTCTTCTTCTGCGTGAAGCAGGAGAGAGACAGCCATTATGGATTATTCGAAAGACAGTCTATCGGGTTGTGCTGGGCTCCTCTCGCAGATGTAGAACTTCGCTAAGCTAGCACACGAAATCCCCATGGGCACTTGTCACTTGATCAACATTAAGCATTCAAATTCGTAGCAGAGATGCTTTTATTCTTTCATCGTATTTTCTCCCTTGCTGACGTTGAGAAAAGAGTTGAGTCTTTTTTTTGGGTGCCCATGGAAAAAGCATGAGCTTTTTTTTCTACATGCTTCTTCTTTTAACCCTCTCACCCCAGTCGTCAACAGTCCACTCAATTCACATGCGCTACACGCTAGACACGAACCTTGTGGACATGCCCTCTATTTATCATCGAACATTTGTACCCAAATAACCTGCCTGGGCCTACCCTATGTTTTTCCCTTAGGGGAATTACCCTCCCAAGGTTCCTCTCTAGTAATAACTTACCAGCTTGACTTCCGATCAATTCGAGAAGTATTTTCTTACCGGTACCAAGTCGGTGGTACCGGCAAGCCATTACATTATTGAGAATATGGTTCAGTCACTTTTTTTCATTTTTTGATCAATATAGCTCGCGGGCTTGAAACCCGGCATCAAGGATGAGGGTTTCGGCAGAAATAAAGGAAAGAAAGGAAAAAAAGGGTAGGAAAAGAAAGATAAGTCGAAGCAGAACGTACACTCACCAGGTGTAAGCTAGATTACTATGGATGAGCCTCAGAAAAATATTCACATAATTTCCACCGCTTGTGATGTTTCCAGCATCAAAGAATAGTTTCCGTAAGCAAAAAAAAAAGTCATGGGAACCCACCGTCTGACCCTAAAAGTAATACGTCAGCGACATATGAAGCTGAACTTTCAAAATTATCTCGAACAGAGCGAAAAATTTCTACCCTGGGTCCATCTATATTGCGATCCTTTTTTTATTCCGCTCCAGTGCACTTCGTAGCTTCCAAGGCTTTTGCCAACTAAGAACTAAGGAAATCCAAGTTGACAGTCTTCGATCCGTTCTTTTATTTTTCTGAGCACGCAAACAAATCCTTGCTTTCAAAGTTTTCTTTTCCATAGCTTTTTTTTTACAAATTATATACTCGGCAAGTTTCTAATGATTCTATTACACGTGGCGCCCGGCTCTATAATACAATGGCCAACTTTGTTACGAACCCCATGGCAATTAATAACCCACTGAATTATCAGTGGCAAACACACAACGTTCTATATAGTAACCTCAAAGTAATTTCGTTTCCTTGTTTGTCGTTTTTATTTCTGTTAGTGTCTGGTATCTTTCTAATCAAATGAAACCGGATTCACTGGTGTGCAATGCATTGTATTTTGACTAGGTGTTGCTTGTGTGTCCTTTGCAAGACTGCGGGATGCTTTCACTAGGGTCTTCGAAAGCTGATCAACAAGTGAAGTGTTCGGCCTAATGAGACGAGAATTACAACGCAGAACAGACACGCAGGCGTGGCTAATCTTTTCCGTCTAATTGAACTCGACTTGGCAGGTCTTCCCTGATGTTGTGGACAAAATGCCTAAGTAAAAACCAGCAATAGGAACGTTATTAGTGGACTTAACAACCGCCTGGGCTTCTTTAGGACCAGTCAAGTCGATTAATCCAGTTTATAGGCTGCAATTCCTACGATAATGAAGATATTGTATACAAAGGCGGTCTTATTTGTCTGAATTTGACTTAGGAGACTCACTACGTACTTGACGTCAACAGGGAATAATTTATCGTATGACATAAACCTCCGTGAACTCAACTTTTCAGTTTATCCACTTTTCACGGATGCTTTTCTGTTTACGAAGAAAGTGGTTTGATTAATGAATACGCAAAGACTGGGTGAATATTTACTTCAAATCCGTCCACAACAATACTTTTTTTCTTTTCGTTGCACAAGAGTGACTAAACTGCCGGTAAATAAGCAAAGTACCAAACGGAGATAACCAGGGGTGAAATTAGGGATCCCAAGCCCGTCTTGAATACGGAAAGACGTTTTGTTCCAAGTTTCTGCATTCACCAGGGGAAAAGACACTACATACACGAAGAAGACTCATTATCACACTGGGGCAGAACATTTGCATAGCTTTTTCATTCCTGGTCCGACTGCAGTCCAGTATATCAAAGAGAGCTACGTTGAGCAATAAATCCGTAAAGTCTGACAAACACGAAAACGTTACAAATCAACGCAAAACTGCTAATCAATGCGCCATAAATCTAGCTGAAAAAGAAACAGTTTATTAACGAAGACAACAAAGATTTATGGGAAAGTCATATTCTTAAAAGCCGCCCATGCATTGTCTGCATGCTTTACTTCTAAACGGATCTATTTTAGGGACACGAGCGTGATAAGTGCGGTACTGTCAAGTATTTTTCTTTGATATAAAGATCAACGGCCCCCAACGTTCAGTTTTCTGGGCCTGTTTCCGTGCTAAGGCCATAACTTATGGTTTACTTATCGCAAAGCGCACTCCTAGCCTCCTTACTCTTTGCAGTCAGAAAGGAACATTGCTTCTAAACTGTGGATCCTTTTACTTGTTAATTGATTCACCGCAATATCTCCGCTTCGCCTACGCGTACACTTGTACTTTTTTTGTGTAAATTTACAAATGCAGCAAAAAATTATAAGGACTTTACTGTTAAAATACTGTTAAAATGTTTTTCTACAACAAATTCGTGGTTAAAAAATCAGTTTTGTTAGTACTTTAACAGTGAAGTCCTTGTAATTTTTTGCTGCACAACGAATCATTGTAAATTCACAAAATAATTTTTTACAATGTAGGCTGTGCATATTTACTTATCTGAGGCACAACGTGAGCAACACTTGTCATGGCATTTGCTTGGACTGTTTAAGTTTCAAACGAACCTAACCCGCTTGCCAAATCCATCATCCCCAACCATCTCCATAAAAGACAAGTTACAGTTCCGCAAGAGCATAGCGACCATTTGATCCCCATGGGGCAGGATCAGCTGGGCGGAGTTTACTCTTTTTTCTGGCATAAAGTGCAGGATAAATCTGTCCTCAAACTTAACTATACAGCAGCACGCGCAGCACCATACCCACATTACTGGTACTGGCTGCGGGCTATTGCTTCCCAACTGATTTTACGCCCTTGTGCGAATCTCAATCCTAACGTCGTCATCCTCATTTCATATGATAATTCCGTGGGCCAACCCATCCTCCATCCACCTCTCCCTCCCCCGTCGCTAGTAGCAATAACGTTATGATGTTTGCGATCGAAAAGGCCAATCTGTGGACGTGCTTCCTTATTTCATTGGACCCATGTCCCTGATTGAAGCACTCCCCGAGAAATCATCGGAAATAGGGAAAATTGTGTAAAAAAGTAAACTGTATCAAAGCGGCGTTAAAGGCGTGGGGATTCAGAGTCGAGGGGGGGGGGGCGAAGGGCCGATAAGCTGAATCACCAACGCCAAAGCACCGGAGGAAAGTGAAGCAAACAAGTTTTCCATGAAGAGTTCACACCCCCCGGAAAGACTTTGACAGGTGTTTAGAGGCTAGAGCACAAGCTCATGAATACATTATTAATAGCTTCGGGGCGTATGCTCTTCACCCCCCCTCTTTTGCATGTGTGTACGCGAGACGTGAGGAGCAGAATGCATCTCATAGCCGGATAAGCAAACAGTCCACCTACAACGCATGAAGAAGAAAACGAGGGAAAAAAAACAGAAAAGGGAAAAACATGTCCGGAATACGGCACGCAAATCCGTAGAACGCGAGCATCGCTGTGTTCTTCCTTTGTCATAACGGAAACTGTAAAAATGCTTAACAATATTTATTTCTGGAGTAATTTTCCGCTGACGCACCAAGGGGTGCTCAGTCCCATCATAATTTGCATAAAACCCTTCATTTTTGTACGGTAATCTTTGCCCATGAAAACTTAATAGGTCGTTTTTTCCCTCTTTGTCTGCATGATGGTACACTGTAAAACATTATTTGTGAATTTACAATGATTCGTTGTGCAGCAAAATATTACAAGGACTTCACTGTAAAAATACTTACAAAACTGATTTTTTAACCACGAATTTGTTGTAGAAAAACATTTTTAAAGTATTTTTACAGTAAAGTCCTTGTAATGTTTTGCTGCAATTGTAAATGTTTTTTTTTACAGGTAGTGGAGATGGGGGTGGGGGTGGGAATGATAAGCTTAATTACTTGTTTCGGTACTGCGGTTGCCATTTTTGGCTTTCTGAGAACAAGAAAATACATGGGATATTGAATGTTCCTATTACTTTCAAGTTAAGAACAAGTGATTGATGAATGGGACTGAAGTCTCCTTTTCTATCTTTCGAGCCAAGTCCTACCAGCAAAGACAGCGGAAAGTTCGCTTCACAAAAGACTTCTCCACTGTCGCTTTTATCTTCTACCTTCTATTCCAGACGCCTTTTGCTATGGCCCTGCTGCTGATGGTTACACATTTTTCTCGACTTCGTTCTTTAGCGTACCCTACTTGGCGTCTTTTTCCGAGAGGAACGGCGCTGGAATGAGCGCCATGCAAATGGCACACCAAATTTTCGTCCCTAATTTGAACTCTTCGCCTCCTGCTCCGTCTCTTCCTCTACTTTTTGTTTCCTCGAAAAGGGGAGGGGAAAGAAGAGGAGGCGGATCAAGACAAGCATATGGAATGCCCTAATATATATTGTTGTTAAATATAGGCCTTGGATTCTTCTATCTTCCGGAGACAGGAAGCATGCCATAAATTTAAGCAAACTTCCTTGATCACATTAAACAATTAAAAAAGCTTAAAGTCTGATTGTCAGGGAATTTTAGGACTAATATAGGCCGGCGAAAGTCGTTTACATGTTAACGAAGGTAACAAATTCTCGTCTAGGTCTCCTTTCGTGCTCTGTATTCCTTTTCTCTCTCTTTTGTAAACCTTGGGGCGATTCACACCAACGACATAAGCACACCACGCGTATATATTGATATATTGACACAGTTACGCAAGCTGACACAAAATTCAATGAAAGTCTATTAATTTTGACTTTGGATTTCCCCTGAGGGAACAAAGGTCGAACGGATCGAGCAGCTGAATACGAGAGTGTTACACTGATAATAATCCTAATACATTTTCAAGTTAAGACACACCGCTAACTTAGTGTTGAATATAGTAATTTCCCTAGTTACAGTTTTTTTATGAATGCAAGTACAGTTTTACATTATATTTAACTGTAAAAATCTTTAATAACCAACTACACAACTGATGCCCCTACAATCACGCCGAATAGGCTACATTAGAATTTCGAGATTTGTAATATTTTATCTAGGCGGAAATTCATTATTGTTGCATTGAACGTTTCTTATTAGGAACCTTTTATAGACGCACATTTTTATATAGGAAGAGTTGTGGCTGAAAGTTTTTTTTACCGCATTAAGAGTAAATTTTTCCAAAAAGTGGAATATAACCCTATCTTACATTTGCAAACATGGTTCAATTTATGCGGAGTTTTCGCCGAACCCACGTACAAGAAGGGATAATTGTACTACAAAGTGTGCTATTAAGGGTAAATCCCATGTTTGGACATACCTATTGTTAATTAAATTGTCGCTTTCTTTTCTATTACACATACTACTCTTGGATTAACATAGTTCCGCCTACGCTGGTTAGTCTATGACACAGAGGACCATTGTGACCTAATGCCTTATTTCGACGGTGTGAGTTGGTACTTATCCTCGCTAGGATAATATTCCTTAATTGCCAAAAGATGTACTATGCGATTTTTTATTCAAAATTTCGCTATAATAAAGGTTGATTGCGGAGCGGGGGCCGACGGTTACTTTAGTTCTGGCAATTAACGAAATGAGACGTAAAAATTAGACAAACTACTTGTTCTCTATTCTTTTGCGAGTATATAGATCCCACGCCTAAGTAACGACTACCTAACTACCTAATTCTGCTAAAATATGAGGAACAGGGACGCGAAAGAAACGGTTGCCAGTAATGGGCCATAAGTGTCGCGAACGCCGGCCGACAATGTGGTAACGCTTAATGAGTCAAAAGACTTTTACACCATCCGCAAACCTAACGTTATTCTACCGATATCGTATGCCATAAAGGAAAAAATTTAAGGAAAACAATGGTCCTTTATTTCTTTCACAATTTTTTCCTTTCCCAAATTGTTTTTAGCTTCCTTATTTTTTGCGCATTTACTTCTTGCCCTTGATTGGTGAAAGCCAGGTTAGAGGCCGAGTGTTTTTTTTCTCTCTTCTTTGTTATTGCGTCTGGGCTTTCGTTGGGCCTTCGGTAAAGTGCTGCGAGTAGTATTGCTGCTGTGGTCTTACACGATGGATCAATACGGCGTCTGTCGCCTATGCCGAATAGATCAAGAATAGAGAAACTTACTTCCTTAGCTAGCTTGTACTGTATCTTTTGGATGAATATAAACTTCCATCAAAGATGAAAGCAAGACAGATCGGTACAATTGTCTTTTTTATTACTCTTTTTCCTTGCTAAGAAGAGACGAACTTTACTGTAACTCTGACGTATTCCGTCCTTGCCTCCCTTAGACACAATGCAAAAGCTATCTCAATCCACCTTCGCTAATGGCAATCGAAACAGCGAGGTGGCTTTGTTCTTGAAAAGCCGTAATTTTCAAACCAAGTCAACGATTGCTGGAAAGAGATTTCCAATTTGACTGTCGTACTAGGCTACATCATAGAAATTTGGGCGAATGAAAGCTACCACACTGATGCAAAACGATCGGCAAAATAAATTTTTGGGGGTTGCGATAAAGAATACCCAAATATCAACACATTAGCATTTTGAAGTTACAACACTAAATGTACTTCTTTGTATTTTTCTCATTCATTATTTTCATTTAATCACCATTATTATTATTCACAAATATTGAATTTCTCCAAATAACGCAGGATTGAAGGTTTGTCCCATGCCGTTTGAGACTTTCAATGGATGGAAATAGGTTGATTACAGGTTTACTTTGTACTGATAGACTTACTTCGGGCTCACCCTAATTTTATATGTTTTATTACCCCAACTTGCACCTAAATTAGAGCAAGGGATAAGGATATCAAAGTCGCTTCTTTCTTATTCTTTTCTTTTTCTATCTTAGTGTAGTCTCTGATGCGCTCATTCTTTACGCACAACTAAAATTACATCAAGCCCTTAGGAGGACCACTAAGGAGATCTCACGCAACCTTTGGTCTCAGTTAACGAGATACCGGAACTTGGGTGAATACCGAAAAGAAGGGTTCTGTGAGGAAGAAGAAGAGATGCTAACGAATCACTTCTGTTGAAACCTCAATCAACTATACTTACTTACTAACGAACATTGGTATTTAGCAACCGTAACGCGATGTTTGCTCTGTGCTGAGGAAACTTTTCTAGTGCGTAGAAGTGATCCCCCCCCCAAAAAAAAAACAGGCAACATGCTTACTATCGTGGTATTAGTGTTACGATTCAAATTGAATTTAATGTTCATAGAGTACTCACACACTTTACTGTTAAAATAGTCTTGTTAGCCTATGTAGATTATATACTTCTTATCTTCCGCCAAGAACTAATGAGAATTAATGCGATACTCAAGATGAAAAAAAAACGGGGGTCTTGACAAATACCATAGTTACATCAAGGTTTTTTGTGCTGTGAAAAGCGGAAGAAAAAAATTAAAGACACACTGGGAAAGCAACAGCAAGCAAGTTACAGGCTTTCCATTTACTAAAAGGAAAGCTCCCAAGTGCTTTCTTTCCCTTTTCTTTACTAACGTGGAGTTTTCCATCAGCCCATTTTTCGACCCTTTTTACAATCTGACTGAACGAAAAGAACTACGAGCTCAGGTTTAATTTGACAGTATTGATTGTTCTGCAACTTAGTAAAACGATGCACTTTACACCCCCGAAGGTACGGAGTTTTTGCTCCTCAACACAATCCTCACATATCAGGCCAATCGCGAAAATTTGACAATTCGCTTAATCTTCCTCCCCCCAAAAAACTCTTTCGCTAGAGAACAGCCTAAACAATTACGAAACTAAAATTGAATCATTTTCAGGAAAGTGAGCCTCAGCTGTGCTCCTATTAACTGAAAAATTCCTTCACCTGTCACTAATGAATATCTAATTACAGGAAAATGGTATACCAAATCAATACACATGAAAGACGATGGTTCAAATGCTAAGTGGTTGCGACAGAACTATCGACACGGGTATTTCAAAGCTGGTAGTTGTAGAAAAGAAGAAGCTCGGCGGAAACTCCCTGACCTGCAGAAGCAACTCTTTTATCAAGTTTAGGCTCGTGCAGCTACAAAATAGTTCGGCTTAATGCGATTAGAATCACATTAGACGACAAAAAGTCGGGGCGGAAACGACGGAACGGAACAAAAAACTTGGAATTGAGCCATATTTCTAGGCAAGAACTTTTGCATGCAACTATATTCCTAGTATAAATCTGACGCAGAGGGCAGAGATATATTCGTTCGATAGATTCTGTGTTACAGTATTTTGCTTTTCTCATTAGTTTGTCATGGTAAGTATTAAATCAAATTGACATTTTAAAATAGAAAAGCATGGCGCGACTTGCGCAGTTGTTTAACGGCGTCGTTTACAAAAACAGGATTTAGTAAGCTAAATTCAAATTTGCGTTCATAAAGACCGCAAGTATAAGAACGTCGAAACTTAACCCAATGTAGCAGACATTCCGCACGTGTGATCCAGCCTTACGATCAAAGTGCAAGAAAGCTACACACGCGCCACCTAGTCTCAACGTAATGTACCGTTTTTTGCTTCAATCAAGCGCTCTGCATTTGAACGCGACATGGCCGCTGTGTTTTCATATGCCTTTCAGGGAAAAAAAATGTGCGTTTAATATCGTACGATTGACAGTACAAATAAAAAACAAAGTCATCAGTTACAAAATTAACACTAAAAAAATCAGACGAAAGAATTGGACTAGGGTGTCTTTCACGAAAAGTCCACTTCGTTCATAACTGCCGACATTCAAATCAGTGCTTACTGTAGCTCACGTTATTGTTGCGATCCTTTACGCAATTACGATGACTGAATCTCAAATATACATTTCTTATTAATAAATTTCTCAACACAAAATGCACAGTTCTTGGCAGCAAGGTTCTCTTTCTCTAAACAATACAAGACTTCAGTGCTTCTTAACTTCAAGTATCCCAATTTTCAGTTCGCTGAATTCGCTACTAATTTCGCAGACTGTATTATAACCTGACCACTCTTCGAGAAAAAAACAGCGTGTGCGGGTCTCGATACCGTTTCCGTATTGCATGCAGGCTTAATTTTATAAACCTTTAGTACAGAATTTGGCAATACTTTAACACTCTACCCGTGCAAATAAAGTGTTACATGGGCCACGCGTGCTAAATGGGCTACAATGAAATGTACTACAACGAAATGTGCTTATAAAACATAAATTACGGAAAGGTACCAAAAAATCAAAATTGCACATATGAAAATACGCTTCTTTTCTTAACATTCTAAGAGGGACGGAAGTTCTTGGCGGGGTACGTGCGTGACATACCCAAGTTATCATTCTTAGTATAATAGCAATCGCGTTGCTGACTTTCCTGTGGTCATTTACATTTCTCCCTTCGCAGTTTTACTACCACAGAACTACAATTTTTTCAACCTTTACAGAGAACTCCCCATTATGCTAACTGTAGTGGTACTATTTCGTTATTTTCTTCTGATGTGTTTTCACTAAAACTTCAGCCGTTCTTATGGCCATTGAAACCCAAATTCTAACGATCCAATTAGAGTATTCAAGTATTAGTGCACCAGCAAAAATTGTACGTCATTTTCTACCACCTGACAGTACATCGTATTGGGTCGAAGTTTCATAGGGATTTTCTATCACATTTACAATGCTAAAAATTTGCTGCCTATCTTTGTCCACTTTCGGACTTACCAGCCACTCTCGGGCTCACACTGGTTGGAATAATTGTTCTTTTTTGTTGTTTCTCTAATAATTGTAGTGGGTAGAGCCTATGTAAACAAAACGCCACCTACTGTCATCGCTGACACTTGTTCATACTCTTATTTGTACACCAAGCCAATAGGTGGCGTAGACAAGCTGCAATGGATTTTTTTTTGCCGCTGGTTATGTTCCGAAGCATTTCCGATAAGGGAATCCTCAAGTCATAAATCATCTGACAAAATATTGGTCGCTCTTTTGACTTCACACAACACCCTAGCTTGATGCATTACCCAGCTGTGGAATGAGGTCAATTTTTGGTCGCGTAATAATAAACGCCCCTGTTAAACAATTCACGAGGATGCAGAAGACACAAAAAGCCCTGTCCCTGATGATTAATTGCACGCGATACCCCTGTAAATCAGGCCACCAATGAGGATCAAAAGCTCTACTCTTTAGACCTCCAAACAAACCCACACAGCCGTCCCACTAATTTACGCCGGAGCAACACGTCTTGAAAAAAAGAAAAAAAATCTGTCTAGGTAATTTACCACCAGTCAACTTGCATTTGACTAGCAGGTTTCTACGAACCCCCATAACCTATTCCACGAATTATGCTTACCTCGTTACCCCAAAAATGGCTCAGAATGACGAGGGCACCAGTAGTTCAGCGGATCTGACCCATTTCGATCGTTAAAAAATTCATTTCCGGTCAGTTTGGGGCTCGTAGAAACGAGCCCCTTTCCTTCCATCTCCGGCCAGTAATAAGAAATAAGTTCCGGACCCGGCCCAAAAAAGGCAAGTGGAAGCAATGCAGGTCCACCCAACAGTATTTTATCAAGAAATAATTCGCTTCCTCCTGACCTTCGCTCGCACTGGATTATTATCAGTTGCTAACTGGCTCACCTAACACGCTATCTTTTGCGTGATCTCTAGAAAGATGACGTGTAAAGGTGGAGGCATCGATCTGACAGCCAAACATCACTATTAATCATGTCCACGTGGGCTATGCAATGAGTATGTCTTGCATCACTGCGTTATCGCGGAAACTAACATACTCCCCAGAGGGTTTGCCGTTCTTGCGATGAGAACCGCACTGCAACATGCAAAACTCTTTACGTGACGTCATTCAATAGCCCTAGCGTGCCAAGGGACAATCACGCAATAGCTACTTATCCGACGTCACTTAGGAGCTACTACCAAGCCAGTTCCTTATCAAAGGTCACATTCTAAGATACGCCCACACTGGCTATGAAGACGTTACCTACACTCTTTGAAGATATGGGGTGCTCACACCGAAGCAATAAGGACCATTATCTTACCTGAGCTACCTTCGACACGGAAGCTCAGAACTTTCGCGAAAGATAATGACGAGATGAAGGATGCTAAGATGAGATATAGAAGCTGGAAACGAATAATAGCTAGGTGAAGGCGAAGATAAGATAAAGATAAAGATAAGTGCTAACCGAAGTTGCTGAGTCATAACTACTACATAACATAATAGTCAACAGAGTATATCTACTTTTTTCTCTCTTCTACTTGACTATCGAACAAGTAGCACAATATAAGCTCCAATTTTTTTTAATAACACTACTTTCCTGTTAATAATTTTCAGTAGTCAAATTTGCCTGAACTGGAGGCGGTTGCTTCATTTTCTTTTCAAGATTATGAACACAATTTTCTAAAATTATAGTGTAATTTTCAGGTTTCACCACTAGAAAGATTTGTGCTTATTTTTATATTATATAAAGTATTCTTTTTTTAAAAAAAAAACGACCCAAACAAACCGTCCTATTGCTAACGCCCCTCGCCACTGGGAGGAAGCCTTGTTGCGAGTCACAAACGTTCGGAAGACGCGAAAGAGCGACACAGCCTCGCGCAACTGCCGGTCCGTTAGGTATAGGACGGTTTGTTTGGGTCGTTTTTTTTTGTAGGAGTACTGTGCTTGTTATACAACAAAAAAAGGAATCAAGAAATGTACAGTATTAGAAACAGTATATTCATTGAAAAGTGCTCCGACTTAATGCAGTGTGATCAAGCAAAATAAGCTGCGGTTCACTTATACTTTTAATACCATTTAGTTACGAATATTCATATCTTGGATACGTCAGACGCCTCCGAAAATGCAACACCCCAGCTACCTTACCTAACAGTATTAGAAGGTCACGCCCGTGAACCTTCGTGGCACGGCAACGCCTATGGAATTACTAACAATACAAAGGTCGAATATTCCCAGACACTGAATGAGCATCAATCCAACTCATATTAACGTTGTTATAACCACGAGGGAAGTAATAAAGCGCGAGGCAATTATTATCAATAGGGTTACACGGGAAATGCTCAACTCGTGCCACTTACGCATAGTTGGACTGTTACTATGTCAGTCAGTACCTTCCCTATGTTTATTGAAGAGTAAGCTGGAGAGACGAGATGAACAAGAACTTGGCTTGAGCGGTACACGCACCCAGGCTTAATTGAAGAAGCGACCGAACGAAAGGATTCTGGCATTAAGTAGCTCTTGTCTTGCCGTCAAGTCCTGAACGCTACGATGCGAACCACCGGTATGCCCTTCCGTACCCAAAGACCTTGGCTTGTCCTCGTGTACAACCTCTCAATACATGCTAAATGGCAGTTACCCGACAACTGCTCGATATGTTGCCGTGCTAAATATACCTTTATTACTACCTTGACTCGATACGGAAGTACATTCACGGTAATGTTAAAGTTTTTTTCGAGACAGCACAACATCCCAGGAAAGTCGTTAGATAGTAGACCAAGTCACGATAAAACTTCGGAAACGTCCTATAAGTTTCATTTTTTTTTCTCTTCGAAATTTTTCTCCCGTGTTCCTTCCATAAATATAGTTACAAACCTTGCGAGAAGAGAAACTTCAAAGTCCCTCGCGCCACTTCCTCAAGTTTATTATGAGAAATATTTTACGGATAAAACTTCGCCAACTCTTGTCTGCAGTACACTTGAGCAAATTTACAGTTATCATGTCGCTACGAAGTTGCTCCGCAATAGGATCGCACCTTCCGAAAGTTCTTATCAAGAAACGGATAAAAAAATACAAAAAATACAGCTTTTCTTTCGGGGCCATAATAACCATTCAGGTGTAACGAGCAATAATTTCCGAACCATGGTGACATCATTCCATCCACACGAACACTTAGTTTACAATTTCATATAATTTACATTACACTAAGTTGGCTTAAGTATTAACATAATGGGAAGAACTAATAATGGGAAGAACTACGCCAAGTGCTACTCTTAGAACTTTGCAAGTTCAACATGCTCTTTGCGTATTTCGTAAGATTAGGCAATCTTCCAGTCTCTTACAACACTGTAAAAAATTATTTTTTGAAATTACAATGATTCGTTGTGCAGCAGTAGAATACAAGGACTTCACTGTAAAAATACTTACAAAAATGATTTTTTAACCACAAATTCGTTGAACAAAAACATTTTTAAAGTATTTTTACAGTGAAGTCCTTGTATTCGTTTGCTGCAATTGTACATTTACAATTTTTTTTACAGTGAACGTCTAATATCGTACAATACTTGACAAACACCAACTATGGTTCTCTGAAGGTCACTGAGAGCTTCTAGGGTGACAAACTTGTCGCTTATTTCGCTATTCTCTTTTATATAAGATACCAGGAGATCCTTTTCATCCTCCCCCAAATCCTACCAATTTTCTCTTCTGTAACTCCTTGCTTTTCTGCTTGTCTTTCGCTTCCTACCCCGGGGTTTGACTGGGCCAAAGTCTAAAGGGGCTTCCATGTGCTCCGAACCTCAGTGGAAATAAACCTGCACAATTTCTATAAAAGCTCAAATGCTTGTTTAAGGAAAAGGAAAAGAGACGCTATTGCGTATCTGTACATAACTCCGAGCATCAAAGCTCCCAAAGCACTGGGAATACCATAGGAATAACGCTGGAAAGAAGCGAGGGGGGTGCGAGGTAGCTTCCACGTCGTCGGTCAATTAAACTTGCCCTTGATTCATTGACTCTTCTGGGGATTCCGCGCGGAGGGGTTTCGATCTCTGTTTTACTTCCGCAGACTTCGTCAGAAGATAAAAAGAGGTGGGCTGCAGGCGAACACGACAGGGACGCGGAGAACAGTCGAAGTTGCCAGTTCGAGTTGAATCGAAGCAGACTGACGAAGCACCCCAAATCAAGACGACCGAAGCTTATGCGTATGGACATTGCAGACCTCCATGCCCCCGAGCAAACTCCAGCCAGGCTTCCGTGTCAAAGGTTGTCCATCCGTAAAATTACGTTACCCCCAACCCTTTTAAAGGTGAACGGGAATAACAAAGAAACGTTGTCGCAAGCCAGAAGGAAAGAAAAAAAAAACGGACCGAGCACAGAGGCAAAGAACAGAACGACAAAGGGGAATCTCAGCTAGCAAAGTCACGGCTGGTAAGGTCATCCTTGCGCCACCGAAAGACAATCGAATAAAGCGACACGGTTTTCCTAATTGTCCGAAAAAGAGGCCTGCCACGCCTCATTAACGAGTCGGACAGCGTTCCCCGAGAAATTCCCAAGTGTTGGCGTGCTCTTTTGATAGGTGAAGACTCTCGAGTCGCTCCTCAGTGGTCAGCGCACATAGCCGTCACTTATTTCTTCCACTCTGCACAACAATGAACTCCTTCAAGCCTTGCTGACTGAAAGGGGGGAAAAAACGCTTGCGTGCCGCCGAACATTAAACATTTGATACAAACCTACGAGTGCGAGGGTTTTGGAAGAGTTATTGGAATGAATTACCAATGTACGCTGGTATGTAAGACCTAGCCAGAAATTTATGACGAATAAAACGATAACCACGTTTCTTGTGCGTGCAGCAGGCCTTGGGGTCATGATAACCCCCTTGTTCCACCACCCGCTCGGATGTTCAACACGTATGTATAGGCCTCATGCGTCTTTGTTTCATTTTCAGTGACGAAAGGCTATTGCATGAAAACGGGATTGTCGTGGGCTGAATCTTCAAACCGAGAAATGTTATGACCAGGTTTACGGGAGAAACTACGATTGGGAGAATAAAGTACCCCTATTTTTCTTCGTCGTATATATACGGATGCACTTTACGCGCGCCACGAAGACAAAGCTGTCTCAATACTTACCGACTTTTATAGTCATTGCAGCTAAAGCGGCCCCGAGTTTAACTTTGCTTCCGTTAACAGCTAGGAAGCGTTTTCGTAAACAGCGAGAGTACGTGTGAATTTATTTACGCAGAGCGGATAAGCACGCGAGGGTATTTTTTTGCACTCGAAAGGCAAAACACGGCTCCTTCTGCTGGCTTTATCTACAATACTTGTCAAAACTTCACACTTCATATTGTAATAATGTCTATGCCTTATAAAAGAATCACTTATTTACAATGACATTAAAGTCCTTTTCTTTCAAGACTTTACAGCGATTCGCACTCTGGCGTCTTTCTGCGTGAAATATCTTACAAGAGACGCTTTTTTTCTGAGTCTTATTGCGGTATTATTCCAAGCATGAAAAACAAACAAGTTCCAGCCACCTCTTTCAATTACAGAAATCTAATCTATAGGACCAAGCATAATGCGTCTTTACGAGCTCGGCGACTAGAAAAACTCAACGGAGAAATGTTACAAAAAAATAACATAAAGCGGAAAACACGTCTTTCAATCGATACTGGGATTTTCAATATTTTTTCTTACATTGGAAAAATAAAAACCGCGAGCTCGATCCTACACTCTGCATTCCCCAAGCGCTACAACACGATTGACAAACATAATCCGAACTTACAAGCTTTTCTCCTCCTGTGCCATTACATTACCGAAATCAAAGATTCAGACAAAAGTTCAGACAGAAGGAACACGGTCGGCTTGTCTTGCTCCATGTCACTTTGACATGCAATCTGTAACCAAAACCCAACAAGAAAATTAGGAAGAACACGTGTAAACGATTTTGAAACTCGATTGCGTCTCTGATACTTCCTTCGTTCCCCTTGACTCCTTGTCCTGAAGTGGCCACGTACCAGCGACATTCCTCAATTTCGCATTCCACGATTTCCTTGACTAACATTGCGAGTTCACAAACTCCGCTCCACTGATGCGGCAAGCAATCGAATTACCTTGACGTCAGGTAGCTTTATGATAGATTTCCATATGGCTTGAAAAGTTTACCCCGATTGTTTTTGCAATCCTTCAATAATTGTTTTCCCACAACAATACAGCAAATAGAAGCTTGTTTCACGTACTGTCAATACATTTTTTAGTAAAGACAACAATGTGTAAGTTCCTACAGCTTCAATAAGCACAATAAAACAAGGATCAATTTCTCTATCGTAAAATGATCTGGCTTAACTACAGCATAGAAGCCAATCGGGAGCGATCAATGAGCAAGTTGCATCCATGTCGCACAGATTCCGTGGCGAAAGTCTCTTCACTGCTTCTTTACAGAAAATGGCGCTACATTCACCGTTACGATGTCGACGTGATGAAAAGAACTTAACGGTGGGGAAGCCGTTGGCTTCCTGGCTCCCCGCTCAATGTCTATTAACAATAACTTAAACGAGACCCATCGAATGAAATTTTTACCAGCAGCTGCATGTGAAAGATTAGGATTAATTGTGTTTTATGTAGCGTGAACTGCCTTCAAAAAGGCGGCGATCAATCTAATTATGGTTCGATCGGTCTTTAACAAAACAAAGATTCCTTTTCCCCATCTGCTAGAACCGACCGAAAATTCGGAAACTCGCAACAATCACAGCTTCCCTGGCGGACCTTATTTTCAAAGCATCTCAGGTGAGCCAAGTGTCTCCTAGGTTATTTGATTTCCTCACTTGAATCTCACTGCTTATACATTCTTTGTGCTAACCCTCTGCTCTGCATAACGACCGGACAAGTTTTGTCATTCGAAATTTTTCTCATAGCTATCCACTTTTTGCATGTATCTAGGAGGACATGCGATAAAGCCCGTCAGATTGAAAGCTTGGGCCAACAACTTCGCAAGTTATGCAATTTCCCCCGTCCTTCATTCATATGGATGTATTAGAGCTAGGCTTGTCGGCCTCGTACGCTTAACAAAACGTGCTGAGTATGTAGGAACTCGTAGCTTCGTCGATAGAAGAAAAAGCAGGCTTGGGGTCTCCCTTGTGAACTAAAAGCTCTGACAAACTAATAGTCCGCGAAAGACATGTCTAGTGGCAAGTCTGATTTGACATTGAAGCGAAGAATACTTCCGCGAGCTTGACTGTTCTCTTTCTCGAATCCACCCCCCACCCCCTATCCACCCCTATCATGGCTACCCCCCTTCTTTAGGCTTTTACAAATCCACTTTGGCGTGCCTTCGGCAAGACATTTTCTTCTTCTCGCGTCTTGCTTTCCCCCAATTGCTATTACGGCCAAGAGATCTCTTTGTTTAGCTATCGCGCTGTGGAGAAATTCTACCAAGAGAGATGGGCAAAGGCTCCGAGCAGGGAGAATAAGGTCCACATGACAAAATGCTCTCCCGAGATTTCTGTGCTTTACGAACCGCGAATTGTTAAGGACTGCACGGGCTCGCTAGGTCTGCTACCCAACCCATGGCCTCGTTTCTTTCTTTCTTCTTTGCTTTCTTTTCATTTCAATTGTGCTCCATGGGGAGGAGGTGGGTGGGTGGACGAAAAAAAAACGACACGTGTCCAACACAGCGTTCTAAAATATATTCTATCTTTATTTCTCTAACAAATATTCTTTTTACGTCGTTGGAACTTTGGAGAGCATATAATTTTCATTCAAACCACCAGAAATGACGAGAATTTCCTTGCAGCAAATGTTGCCTTAAGTCATGCTTACTGAGCATTATGAAAATAGTTCCACACCACTTTCTGTTGCTGTTCTGTTAGTAACACAAGAGTATCATTCTGTAGACATGTTTTTGGTGGGCTTTATGAGACTTTCTGTGATCGATTGCGTTTTTCCCCTTCTTGACTGCCAGCAACTTGGCTTCATAACCAACACGGTTTCCCAATCTTCCTGCACTGCCAAGGAGTTGTGAGAAGCGCAGGTGGTTCTGAGTTCTATAACAATGCATTTTTATTGCCAGCCTTTACAATCGAAGTTCTGCCAAGTGAAAAAAGGACACTATAATACCGACGCCATGTTTTCCAGATCATTTACTGGCTTTTACGGCTGCTGGTTTACTACGCAGAAATTACACATCGGAGGTGTTGCAGTAATCCTGTCACTTGTCAGACTTCCAGACCAAGCCCTTAAAATTATGGGTAATTACAGCCTCACTTGTTACGCGCTTGGCGATTTTTTTTTATCGATTCACTGTGCGGGTTATCGCTGTGATTCTAATCCAACAACCCCTGGCACCCTCACCCTGTTTGTTTACCTCCCCCTTTTTTTTAGTGCGTTTTCTGTGTACGAAGCAAAGAAGAGCTTGTAGAACGAATCCTGTCAGATTTATGGTGAGGGCCTGGTCTTGTACGGCAAGGTCGGAATATTTATAAAACATTATTCTACAGTAAATACGCCTTTACGCGTTCACAAGAGACAGTGAATGCCTCTACCAAGGTGCTCGCCAAGTACAGGGAGAAAAATGGGACACTAAGAACTGCACAGAAATGCTTTCTTTCGCCCCCGTTGGTGGAGAAAACTTTTCTTCCCCCACTTTCATATTACTGCAGCAATAGCGCAGACCAGTATATATACCCCAAGGGTGAGTCTTCCTTAATAGCTTTACTATAAAACCGACTTTAATGAACAAGACAAGGGCGGTGTTGCTGTGTTTGTGGTAGCCGGGGGAAAAGACAATGGCTAATATAATGTTGAGCGCGGGATTATCAAAGGGTATGTGAGGGTGGGGACGAAGGGGGGAGGGGGAGAGGATACAGTGTCTTGCTATGTCTTTTACATACTCTTTCTGCACACGACGCTGTGGGATCATGTACGATCTTTTATTTCAATACACGAAAACAGCTTACTGAAACACGGACTAATTGAACAAGACCGGAGCAAAGGATCAACGATCAACAATGATCAGGAAGGCTAAAAAAACTTATTGGGTAGTTCTGGTTTGCCACAGTACGTCGTTACGGTATTTTAAAGAGGGAGAATATTTCGCAAAACGGAAACCCCTGAAAGATCGTTCAAACCTTGTGAATTATAGTGTTATGTCAGAGTCGATGAACTTGAGCCTAGTGCTAATCTTGTTAATATGGCACACTAGTCTCCTCTTTTATTTCAGTTCTTGCCACAGTTTACGCCCTTCCTTCTACTTTCATCTCCAAAGACGCATACATCGAAATTTTATTCCCAATGGAGCCCAATTACCATCCAAATTTCTCTCTGCTCTTAAGAGGATAATTTTTACTGTCTGGACAGCTTCCCCGTGACGCGCAGGGCAAGAAATTCATACAAATAGATCAAGGTCATTTTTCTTCGCCACTTTTACTATGTTAGCTTAAAGGGCAATGGGCACCCAAAAACAACTTTATCTTATAAAAAAAAAAGCGAAAAATCTACTTTCCGTATATAAGTGTCATTTTCTCACATGCGAAATAAGAACGAGGATATTCAGGAAATAAGAAATCCGAAATTCAAATTTGCCCGCCAATGACGTCACACTTTTCATGGGCGGGAAGAGGCCAAAACTTTGGAAATAAATATCTCCAGAACGGCTGGTAAAAGAAATCGAAACCTCATTATCTATTATTAATATAATGGTTACTATAATAATCCATCAAAATCTCCATATGCGTTTTTGGTGTCAATTGCGCTTTAAATTGCTACCGCTCATTTGCTAATGGACAGTTCGAACTTTCAATTTGGTTGATTGACGCGACCTATGCCAAACGCTACTAACCGATTCATTTTTCCATGTAAGTCTTCTTCTGAATATGACGTCGGCAAGACGAAAGACATGCAAACGTCTCCAATCTTAAACTTGACATGCACTCTGCGTTTTGACGTCGAAAAACATCCGACTCAGCATCGCGGCTCCCTCCTCCCTTACTACGCGTTTACCCTTCGGGAAGACGAGATTTAGCGTTCGGTTTCCTTTTTTTCTCTGCGAATTTTTCTTTTTTTTTGTTTGCATAGGCAAGGACTACTGCTCGTCTTCTTGGTATTGTATAAGTTTTTGGCCTTTGAACCTGGGCTGCGAGAAGCACAGCAAGACACAGGAACAGCCCACAATTCCCTCTAGATCTCAATTTATCTTTGGGGGCGACTTTTTCGACTGGCGGAACCCGTTATTGATCTCAACTCTAGCACAACTTGACCAACGAAACCCCCCTCTCCTTATTCTCTCAGTGCAAAGTCCAACTTCAAGTTTCCAAGGCTCTTTTCGTAAAAGTATTTTTTTTTTTTGCTGCAGACAAAGTTCGTCAAGTGGACGTACGCCTTCCAATATCGCTGAAAGTCAAAACGCTGGGCCTCTCTATCAAACTACCAAGAGCTTTTGAAAACCCCTTCACTAAATGAAACCGAAGGTTTTCCAAAGGACTCGAGCCACTTTGTCCCAAGTTTGGCATTTTACCTCTCATCCCTATAAACTTTCCCCTAACCCCGCATACTTGTATACTTTATGTCCTAATCTACATGTTCTGTTCAGCGCAGAGTAATTTGAAAAAGCGTCAGAACAAGACAGCACGGCAAACTCCCTCACCTACTCAAGAATTAATTGAAAGTACCAATCATTACCTACATGAAGGCAACAGATTATTCCAAACTTCATTTCCTTTCTTATTCCTTTCGTGGACAGCGGGAATGCATCAAATAACTCTTAACCCGTCTGTATGCTCCTTAGTTCATCAAAAAATAAATCAACGGAAAGTAAAACAGAAAATTAATAAAGAAAAGTGACACTAAAATAAGGAAATAAGGAGCCACAAACGCCTAATTTAGACGGCTGCTTTACTTCATGAACGAGCTGTCACATTTCGATTACGGAGCTTAGTGATTCAAAATATAGCCTCTGAACCAGGCTTGGGCAAAAGTCCAAAAAAAGGGATTTGAGGCAAGTCCAAGTCTGTTTGAGATTTTAAAAGGAATTGCAACTCCAAATCCTAGCATAATTTTTGCAACAGAACCAATTCCAGTTCCAACTCCAACTCCGCTCTTTTCCATCACAGACAAGTCCAACTCCTAGAATTTGATTTGTACAAATCCGGAAGTCACAGGTCACTTTAAAAGTATCTTCCAAAAAATAATAACCTTTCACGAGGGAAAAATGCTTGTAAATGGTGGACTCCATTTCGCGTAAAATCCTGACGGAGACTGATAAATGAGAACTACCTTACTGACTGTGTACATTAGCGTGT
>JAHZNP010000292.1:0-81354 GCA_020615345.1 Triops cancriformis
CAATTTCGACGTACCGCGAGACTCTTTCTTTGTTGTAGCTCTTTGCTTTGGCATAGTGGTTGTTCCGTGAAGACCAGCCGTACCTGTTGAGACTCTTAAGTTGTCGGGAACAGCCGAAATACTCCCAGTTACTGTTGTAGTAGGAGCGGGTTTCTTGGACAACGTAGTGTAAGCCGGCGTAACTTCAGTTACAACTTGAATATTGCTCAGTTTCCTCGTACCGCGAGACTCTTTCTTCGTTGTACCTCTTTGCGTTGGCATAGTCGTCGTTGTGTGAAGACCGCCAGTACCTGTAGGAACTCTTACGTTTGCGGGTTTCTTGGACGACGTAGCGTAAGCCGGCGTTACTTCAGTTACAACTTTAGTATTGCCCAGTTTCGTCGTACCACGAGACTCTTTCTTTGTTGTACCTTTTTGCTTTGGCATAGTGGTTGTTCCGTGAAGACCGCCAGTACCTGTAGAAACTCTTACGTTTTCAGAAACGGACGAAATGCTCCCAGATATTGTTGCACCAGGTTTCTTGGATGACGTAGCGTAAGCCGGCGTAACTTCAGTTACAACTTGAATATTGCCCGATTCCGTCGTACCTAGAGACTTTTCTTTCGTTGTACCTCTTTGCTTTGGTATAGTCGTTGTTGGTTGAAGCCCGTCAGTACTTGTAGAAGCTCTTGCATTGTCGGGAACTGCAGAAATGCTCCCATATGTTGTTACAGTAGGAGTGGGATTCTTGGACGACGTATCGTAAGCCAGCGTTACTTCAGTTACAACTTTAGTATTGCCCAGTTTCGTCGTATCGCGAGACTCTTTCGTTGTTGTACCTTTCTGCTTTGGCATAGTGGTTGTTGGGTGAAGACCGCCACTACCTGTAGAAACTCTTGCGTTGTCGGGAACGGCCGACATACTCCTAGTTACTGTTGCAGTAGGAGCGGGTTTCTTGGACGACGTAGCGTAAATCGCCGTTACTTCACTTACAACTTCAGTATTGCCTAGTTTCGTCGTATCGCGAGGCTCTTTCTTTGTTGTACCTGTTTGCGTTGGCATAGTCGTTGTTGTGTAAAAACCGCCATTATCTGTAGAAGCTCTTACATTGTCAGGAACTGCCGAAGTGCTCCCAGCTACTGTTATAGTAGGAGCGGGATTCTTGGATGACGTAGCGGATGTCAGCGGAGCGTCAGTTTCACCTTGGTTCGTGCCCGGTGTCGTCATGTAGGGTATCTTCTTCTCCATTGTACCTCTTTGCGTTGTCATAGTAATTGTTGTTTGAAGGCCGTCACTGCCTGTAGAAAGTTTTACATTGTCGGGAACTACTGAAATTCTTCCAGTTACTGTTACAGTAGGTACCGGCTTCCTAGAAGACGTAGCGTAAGTTGGCGTAACTTGACTTACAACTTGATTCGTGCCCGGTTTCGTTGTGTGTGGTGTCTTTTCCTCCGTTGTAGCTCTTTGCGCTAGCACGGGTGTTGAAGTTTGAATCCCGTCTGTTCCCTGGTTCACTGTTATGTTGCCCTCAACCGCTACAGTGCTTTGAGTTGTTGGATTAACAGACGGCTCGGTATTTTTTTCCGAAATAGATCCTTTACCAATCGTCGACGGAACCTCCGTCGCTGCAACGAGTTTAACTGTATTCGTTATGTCAACATACTGTTCCTCGTTCGGTTTCTCTTTGCTCGATAACGTCGTCGATGTCTCATTTGTGCTACCAGGGTTCAGTGTCTCCAAATTAAGCGTAACATGCGATACAGTAGAGAAGACCGTAATTGTTGATATCTTTGTAGATGGCATCGTTGGAGTCGAGGTGGTCAAAGGTATCAGAGTTACTTGCGTGACGGACTCTTTCGGTGGACTCGTGATTCCAACCGGTTTCATTGCCATGCCTCTCCTTAGTTCAGGGATCTCTGAAGTTTCTTCAGCTTCTTTGGGGAAACGTTCGGTACATTCGGTACCAACTTGTGTGTTCTCGGATCTCAAAGGTTGAAATTTCAGCGAGGCTAATCTGGATCCTGAGAAAAGCAAGTTTGAGAATGTGACTTCTTGGGTAGTCGTTCGGGAATCTTCATTGCTTGGTTTTAATGTCGTGCTTTGTAGGATACTGTTTTCCCTGTACTTACTTTCGTGTGCTTTGTCGTCGGCGAAGTTACTTTCAAGTACATTCTGAGGAGCGGCAACTGAAAAAATAACGGTTTGAAATGCTGGAGTCTTATCAAGCTGTGAGGTCTCTATTGTGGCGTTCTTAAATGACGACGGCTGTTCTGTGGTTCTGTGGTTCTGCTTATCGGATGTAAGTTGAAGTTGAATCTTTTCCCATTGTCCGATCTCGTTCGCGACTTTTGGCAGAACTACCGAAAACCCGAATGATGATGCTGTAGTCAAAGACGGCGTTGTCTCGCGTAATTCCGAGTGGTCTCTTAAAGGACGTGCGGTATGAATTGGTCTAGCGAACGCCGGGAACGTACTTTTTTTAATTTTTCTGCCGCTCCGTAAAATGTCATTTTCGTCTAGTAATATTGAGATTTTTTTTCAGAGGAATATGTACATTGGAAACTTTTTACGACAAGCTTACCTTTACGTAGCCCGTTGTTGGATTCAATAGCTGATAATACTTGTAACGGTCGTTTAGTGGTTATCTCTGTTGGAACACGAGTTACTGTATAAGATTGTTGCTCCCAATATGGGTCTGTAGTTTTTTCTAATGTTCGAAATTCATACGTTTTTGCATTCGACATGTGTCCATTCGTTGTAGGAAGAAAAGACGAGTGAAATTTACCCCAAAATCAGTATGACGCTTTCTCACCTGTATCAGTAAATTGCCCGTTGTTCTCCAACGTGTATCTATTTAATTCATCGGACGTAATTTCCTTATGATGTCGTCGTGGCGCCAGGAATCCCGTGTCAAATACGGCAAAAAGTACCAAAACAATATGGATACACTTGGTCATGATTGACTTAAACCCGCACATTAACAAACTCACAGAAGAATAAAGATGTGACATAAGTTAAGTCCAAAGACTTGGCCCCAACATGCAACTTGAGTTACGGGGCATGCTCAAGTATACAACAATACTAAAGTGCGAGGCCCCCAAGTTCTCGCATCACCCCAAAAGGTCAGTTTTGGAATCAAATTGACTGTTTGTAAACTAGAATCCTCCCTCGTCAGCAAGCAACAAATAGAACACGGCAAGCACATGTGATATATAAATGTAACGAGTTAGCGGTATGGGTAAAATTTCATTTGTAATGGTCCTGGTTTTGTACCATAACATTCACACGTTTCTTTTATCTCCCATACACACGCACACACAGAAAATGGGCAATCCATCAAGGAAAGCGACATAGGATGTACAAAGTATCGCAGGGTCCGGAAGGTAAAATGAGACTAGTTTTAGAAAAAACATGGAAAGCAAAAGGAAACGGTCTTAGCTGGTGAAATTCAATTTCTTTCTTGACTTTTAAGCGTAGAATGGTGATGTTGTGCATAATCTAGTGTGCATCCACACTAAAAGATAATCTGATCAAATACAGAAGATTCACTGAAAGGAAGAGTAACAGCAAATGAAAATGTAAGATAAATACAGGACGAGAAAATAATTCTTTGACATTTTTTTTTTCAAAGTTCTTTGCAAGTCATTTCAATGTTTTCTTCGGCTCTGTTCTTCACACGATCTTCTCTTCTGCGAGGCCAAAACATAAATTTGAAGTCATTAGACAAAAAAAAATAATTATCAGAAACTTTTATGCGTACTTACTGGACGAAACACCATCCCCAACTTTAATACTAAGCGGTAACGAATCTTCACTGGCGACTTCACGTTGCATACTCGCGAAGCGTACAAACACTTCATCTAGTGTTGTTTGGCTCACGGAATAATCGTCGATCGGCAAACACTCCCGGGCGTTCTCCATGATTCGAAACATAGTAGACAAGGGAAGGGCATCTTGCGCCACCTGGAGCACAATTTGGTGGTGCCGCTGTTCGCGTAATTCAGCCTGGGGTAACATAGTCCGCAAATGCTGCACCATGTTCACCAAGCCGAGATCTTCGTTATTGCAACGTACTGCAATCATATACCCGTCCCCGAATCTACAAATCCACGAAAGGCATGACGTGATTAACAAATTCTCACGCGAAACATAAATAAATAATGTTAAAATAAATGTGTAATACTAAAACAGGTAGATTATATCAAAAATAAATAAATAATGTTCGAATAACTAAACACTAGAAAAATAAATGAATATAGTAAAACAAATGAATAATAGTGAAACAAATCCATGAATTAAAATAACAAATAAATCTGACATTATTACCTGTTTTTCAAATGTTGGGGTGACCCAAGGCACTTGAACCTGCCGTTAACCATAATGGCCAACCTGCCACATAACACTTGGCATTCCTCCATGGAATGTGAGGTAAGCACTACCGAGCGCCCACGTTTCACAGCACCCAATACTGCACCCCATAATGCACGTCGCGCACCCGGATCCATGCCGCTGGTAGGCTCGTCCAAGAAAATAATACTAGGTTCACCAATTAAGGCAATCGCGGTAGAGAGCTTGCGCTTGTTGCCGCCCGAGTACGTGCCCGCCAATCTTTCGGCGTAGACCGACAAACCCAGCTGTTTGGAACAATCTTGGGCTACGAGTTTGGTATAGGTGGGATGGATGCCCCGCAGTAAGGCATAGAATTCTAGGTGTTCTCGCCCAGTTAACAACGGTAGGAGGGCGTCCACTTGCGGACAATAGCCCAAGTTTTGCCTCACACGATCCAGTTGTGTAATCAAATCGTAACCGGCAACTGATGCGCTTCCTCCGCTTACATCTTCATCTCCTGTGAGCATCTAAAAATAACAAAAGTAAAAAAATAACAATGTTTATAAGCAAATAAATGCACGGGTGCCTATAACGCTCACAATGCCGCAAAGACAAAGAGAACAAACACAAAACAAAAATTAAACTTTTCATGAGGTATTAAAAATATAAGCACAGTATACATATGTAGAACAATTCGAACGAAAAAACAAAATGCGGTTTATTTAAGGATTCATGTTACGTGTCTTACTTTAAAGGTAGTTGATTTGCCGGCACCATTGACTCCTAACAAACCGAAACATTCTCCCTTAACCACGCCCATTGAGAGCCGGTCCACTGCTGGGACCTTATTCTTCGGATAAACCTGCGTTTTGATAAAGCAATAGTAGAAAAAATTCCTGAAGACTATTTTAGATTCATTACTTTGGTGAGTCTCCAGAGCCGTAGAACGTCTTCTTCCGCGCCGCCCGTTTCAACTCGTCTGCGTTCTCGAGAAACGTCTTCGTCTTCCGACCCCAGCTCACCGAAAACTAATGGAGCCTGGTGAAGAAGTTTATGAAGTATGTTTTCTCATGCATAAATTGTGACCGTGAAATTGTTTACTTGACTCGTGGCTTTCTTTTTGAAGCACCCGCAGCGATATTGGACAATTAGCGTGACACCGAAGAACAGGATCCCTTGCACTGTCATAGAAAAGATGTTCCTACCGAGGAAATCCCATTCGAAAGGACTTCGATCATGTTTTATACCTAGCGCAGCAAAATAACGTAAATTTGACATTAAGCATAGGATTCCGACATTTAACATGACAGAAGTATTACCAAATCGCTGTAATGACAGCTCTATCATATGATTCGACGCCAATTCCAGTAAACCTCGTCCAAGGCAATATTGAGGGAAGATTAAAAATACTTGTTTCAAGACGGAATTGATGAGCTTGAGGTGCTAAAATAATGATTTGTTAGACACTTCACAAGGAAACGTAACCTTTCCGCCTTACTGGATCGGAGAAAAGTTCTAAAATGAACGTTGAGATAGTTGTCACCATTCCAATGATAATGTTTAACGACGCTAAGGTAACAAAACCTGAGCTAGGAATTTGGAACACGAAACTGGCCGGATACATGAGCGGAATGCATGAAAATCTGAAGAGAAAAACACTTTAAAGCACGATACCTTAACAGTTGGCAATTCTTACCCATATAAAACCATAAGGCAAACTAGACCTGGGAAATTGGTTGGCGACACATAGGCTTCTTGCTTAAAGCCCAAGAAAATCAGCAAGCACAATGTACAAGGCACCATATAGCTTAACTACAATGAAAAAAAAAATTTAATTCCATAAATTTGAATTTCTAGTAAACTCACCATATCCCAAACATAGTTCGTGATCCAGAACAGATACGGTTTGACCCCCGAGACGAACTGTAAATGCCTGGCTTTCGTCATTCGTTCTTCCACTAAGAAGACCAAGATCGACGCTGGCACGAAACTTAACGCGAAAATAACGCAAATTGCGTGTAGGGTAATGATATTGCTCTCGTATCTACGAACGATGATAATTATGCATAAGTTAGAATTTTTCATCGAGATCTTACATAATCCTCTCATCCTTTTGCCTTTCGACTATCATCATCGGATGGTTACTGGCTTTAATGCCGAACTGAGAGGCTAAGGCTTGTTTATGCGGTGGTAAGGAGGCTCGGAGCACTACATTGTTTATCGCGTTCAAGTACGACACAGAAGAGGCCCAGCCTTTGTTATTGAACCAAACCTACGCAATTATACAATGCAATTCCTGTGATCGTTTCCGCATTTTACTCATTTACCCGAATATTGTCCGCTTTGCCACTTTTCTGTGCTCGGTTCACCAGCATTTCTGCGACGTCCTGGAACGGTACTGGCCTCGGTTTGCCCATATTTGTCGCAATGGACATACGGTTCAGGGTTTCCCAAGTATACGTCAAGTTAACATCGGCGGCTGGGGCCGGAACACCAAATTGGTACGCACCGTATCTAACATAAAATACAATTAAAACCTTTTTCCCTACACCGTCCTCATTTACCTGCTGCTGCGGTATTTTCTAAAACTCTGCAAGATCCAAGTAGCCATATCCCGGTCGCTAACGTCATTGAATTCATCTTGTGTAACACCCTAAATTCCACTCATGGTTAAAATCTTAGTTAAGAAAAGACAAATTCAGGTAAATTACAATGAAAGTATCAGGAGCAGGTCCGGAAGCACCAGCTGCGCAAAATTGCGCACCATAATCGCACGTGCATTGAGGGTACTGCGCATTCTTGTCAAAGGCTTCAGAAGCTGGAATGTCATAAGACTCCGCCTTGCATTGCATTCTGTTGAACAAAGAAACAGTTTACGTCTTCGTACCAAGATTTCGTGTCTGAGCTTACTTGAAGGGATTGGCTTGGGTGCATTTCGCACCTAGGCCGATGGCACCTCTCAAGTGGTTGACATATTCCTCGGGCCAGGTGGAATTGGACTCCTTAACTTCGAAAGGAATAGCGGCAGCTTCACCATACAACCAAGGGCTTAAAACCAATTCAGGTCCGGGTACTGGCGGCGGGATGAAAAACGTGATCAACATAACGAAGAAGACGAAACACGCCGGTAGGACAATCTGAAAATATAGTATCACTTAAAATCTACCCTTGCTACGGGTACAAATGCTTTACTTCGGCAAAAATGCCTTTTTTGTTGCGTTTGGCATTCAAAAACCGTTTCCGTAACATGGCTTTGAACTGCTGGTAGACCAAAGTGCGTCCTCGTAGGCGTGGCAGCTGCAGCAAATCTTCTTCGTACATGTTTACGGACATATCTAAATGACAGACATCTTTTTAGTCTACACAGAGTGTGATTTGGAAAAAAGAGACAGCCAGAAATAGACAAAAGCAAGCGACGTGACAAGAGGACAAAAAAGCGGGGAAACCAAGGTGAAGAAGTGGAGGAGTTGATGCATCAACTCACAAGCGCCATGAATTGTGTGAGGTGCGTGACCCAATTGGGTTATATGGCGACAATTGAGATCGGTGCAGGTGACGTCGCAACTGGGCGTATGAAACTCCACAGAAACACTCTCGCTGCCTGTCGCTAAAACACACAAGAATTCTTTAGGCGAGCAGGTACTGCCTTGTCTTTAACACGAAGCATAGGACAAAACCTGCAACGTACACGTGTAGGAAAAAAATAAGCTCATTAATTAGCAAATTTAACCACCTCCACCATTTGGGCGACACAACTAGTTGTACAACGAGCTCTACAAATTCTTATGGTGAACATGAACCAATTCCCGGTGCAACCGAAAAGCGTTGGATATATGAATACCGTAATGCTGAGTGATGTCAGCAACCGTTAAGGAATTACGCGATCTTAGTAACCGTTGGTTAGTAGTTTGACGCCATGAGGGCAAAGATTCGTCCATTGCTTTAAATAAGTGAAGAATGTTAATTCGAGGACATTTTTAGGATAATTAGTCCTAAATTATGAAAAGTTACACGCATTTGCATACACAAATAAAAGAACTAGATTCTGGATATGCGTGATTATTGATGTTATGGATCGATGTCCAACTTACCGTAATTAACTTTGGCCACCGCTTCTTCGTGGGTTGCCTCCTCGTCGGCGACTCTCAAGAAAATCTGGACGCAAGGTTAGATTTGAATGCAATTTTACACAGCTGAAGCTATTTTGATTACTTCTTCTAGCGTTGTATCGGTCACACCGTAGCTGGAAATCCCCAATTCGGGTAACGCGCGATCCAGAGATTCTAGGAAGGGTTCCATTAACTTTTTCTGATCCGGTGTCGTTAAGGGCAAACAGTAAACCACGTCAGACCCTACATCTTCTTGCAATGACGCGCTGGGGATCCACTGCCTTACAAACGACGTAATCCTCTTCGTTGCGTCTGGATCTTCTGTGGAAGCGAAGACAGTAAAATAAACCAGCGTTCTTGGGAAGACTCTTCCATTTACCGTAAGTTAATTTCGCTGCCGCTTCGGGGTCAACCAATTTCACGTAATCTAAAGGTTGTTTGACCAAAGTCAGGTAATAACCAGAACCGAAACGTTGTTTGAGGAACATGGATGAACCACTAGTCCGGAGTCGGCCACGAGCTAAGATAGCTATACGATCACCTAGCAAATCGGCTTCGTCCATAAAATGCGTCGTTAGGATCACGGTTCTCCCTCCACGGTACTTGAGCAAAATTTCCCAGATCGCTCTACGTGAGTATGGATCCACTCCCGCCGTAGGCTCGTCAAGAATAACAGTCCTAGTGATTCGGTAAGAAAATCATCTTAGAATTTAATGACCTTCATGGTCTAGAAGCACTACTAGACTTATTTTGCTCTTTCAAAGAGAATACATATAAACTACAAGTAAATAAAATAGTAATAAAATAATAACCTAATATTAAACACATAATTACAGCAGAAAATAACATAATAAATTAGTAAGAAACTAAATTAACTAATAACAAACATATACAACTGATAAAAAACTCACTTAGACCCTCCAATGAAGGCAATTCCAATGGAAAGCTTGCGCTGCATTCCGCCCGAAAGTTTGTCCACATCTGTGTTACGCTTAGGCACTAGTACCAAATCTTCCAAGAACTTCTCTACTTCGATTTTCACATCCTTGGCGGATTTGCCTTTCAATCGCGCAAAGAACCACAAGTGTTCCGCCACAGTTAATCTAACAGAAAGTCTTTAATTCCCCTTCCTCCGCAAACTTTAGTTGATTATAGGGTGCTTACTGGGAAATGAGTATGTTGTACTGCGGACACATGCCTAAATTCTTTCGAATTTCGTCCATTTGTGTACGGATGTCCAAACCGTTGATATAGGCCGTTCCGGAAGTGGGCGGGAACAACCCCGTTAGGATAGAACTACCCAAGCGAACATTTGAGCAACGTACTTAAACACATATAATCAATGAAAGCAAATGAGCAACTATTTACATCGTTGTGGTCTTGCCAGCTCCATTATGACCCAAGAACGAGGTAATTTGTCCCTCGTAGAAGTTGATGCTCAAATCCTCTACGGCTTTCTTTCCGTTACTGTAAACCTTGGTCAAACGACGTACGGCCACGCCCACGCTCCCATTAATCGGCTCCGCCTCGAAAATATCCGCCCCTGCATAGTCAATGTCTGAAGTTCTCACCAATCTCACATTGGGAAATGGAAAAAATGAGATTACGAGCAGGATCAGCTTCCGGCACTTGCTTCAGATCATCCTTACGGAGACCAAACCAGTATGACCTCTGGACAGGGAAGTACCACGGCTTGGCAATACCGAACTGACCTACAAACGGTGACCCAGATCCACCAAACAAACAACCAGACAGTTAGAAAGACGCATTACCAGTTCATGTTTCAGTTTGAATAGTTAGTCATACCCGGATTGACGCGTTCCACATACCAGGCCATGATCCCATAAATCACCGCATCCAATAACATCATGCCCATAGATGTCATAATGGAATAATAATCACCAAACATGGGCGATGTGGCGGCAATGGACCATTGTCCACCCATGCCTGCTTCTTCCCAATAGGCAAAGTACGAGCATCCAAAACCGAACGCAACATTGGATATAAAACTCTATTACAAGGGTTACGTTAGACTTAAAAGTTTCTATTTTGCGAGTTAAAACCTTACCGCGACCAATTTGTGACCCGCGCGAATATATTCTTCCCAAATCATCATGAAAGGAAACGGTAAATGCATCAAAAAGAAGATCATTCCACCCGCAGCGGACGCAATATTCGCTCGGCTGAAGAAAGTCGAGACGAGAAAGCATTTCGAGATGGTCGCAATGCAAAAACACATCAAGAACGAGAACACCAGCGTCGGATCCGATTTTTCCAGAATTTTCCCACCCTAATCAAAAGAAAATTAGCAAGGGTTGGAATATTACATAGAACTTTTCGTTCAACTTACGACCAAGAGGCCCGAGAGCATAACGCACGTAATAGCCATTGGTAACAAAGCGTCGATAAACCACGCTGCCCAATGAACCCCACTCCCCATGCCCATCATTCGCAACGTTTCCTTGAGCCGGGTTTCTTTTTCATGCACGATCGATTTAATGAGCATGGAGGCTGTGTACACCCAGGACAAAATCATGAACAACGGAAACGTCCTTGATATAGCGATGAAAAACCTGTTTGGACCAAATGGTACCATTGAATCGTCAAGCTAAACGACTGAGTCATCGTATATTTCATTCTTTGTTGTTGTTCTACCTATCGACGATGTAACAAGGGTACGGAAACTGTTGCATGATCATACCGGGTAAGTCTTCACGTCCGGTCTGTATTTTTATAATCGCGTTTTCCAAGATATCTTGCAAATAGATGAAGCCATGCTGAAAGTACTTCATGTCAATATGAGGGCGGCGTCGCGGCCCTGGCCGGGGTAACTTATCTGTTAAATAACGCGTATTGTCCACTCTATCCGGATGCATCCTTTTTTAAGAAAAAGAGTGAAGTAATTTAGACAAGTGTGTCAATCGTAAAGCTCTGGTGCTTTGTATTTACCTTATTTTGTACTCCACAAAAGGTGGCAATTCGTTCCCGTCCCAATCTTCCGGCAGATTATAAAAGATCACCGACGCCCATAGTTTTTTATGTTGCATTAGCTGGACAGCACGGTCCGACGCCTCCTTCTCGTCTGTAAAGCCTTCAGTTTTATCAAACTCGAAACACTAACAATAAGGAACATATGTTAATACCTGTTAAAGAATACTGTTATACGTAAACAATAATACACGTTAAAAGAATAGCCTACTAGTATACGGTAAGAGTACTAATATACGTTAAAAGAATACTACTATACGTTAAAACTACTAATATATGTTAAAAGTACTAATTCATGCTAAAATAGTATTATTTAAAAGCGGAATCTTACTCCGATGTACTGTGTGATAGACGACGCAAAACCGTCGACGGTATCGAGCAAATTTTCTACCATTGACGACGAGAGATGATTGTTCGTGACAGCATTTTGATAGAACTGCAGCACTTCTTCTGAAAACTTCTCAGGAAGCATGACTTGTAACTGAGTTATGACTTCCCGAATACTTTCTTCGTTCAACTCCTAAATGAATCACATTGGGAGAGTTAAAAGTTGTACAATCCATACACATGACCATCACCATCAAAGAAATAAAGAAAAGGGGAAAAAGTGGAAAGAAAATAAGCTATTCTTAACACACGCACGCGTCTTTAGGATAGTGGCGGTTGTTAGGTCAGTTTTTACTAGAATGGTTGCAATTACTCAATCTTTTCACTTTAGTGAAATTGTGAATTTAGATAAAAAAAAACGGAAAGGAAATCCGCTATTCTTTACAGACGCAACTTTCAATGCTTAAAATGGCTGTAGGTATTAGATCAGGGTTTACTTCAACGGTTGTAATTGCTCAAGCTTATTACCTTAGTGAAACTGGGATCTAGCAGTACAGAGCTCTTTGCCCAGCCGCGTATCATAGGCGAAATTTGCGTAGCCCATGTAGTGGCCATATCTTGGATGTTTAGGAATTGGGCAAAGGTTTCGTTGACGTGTTTCATTACTTCTGCTGTGGCAGGCGTCTCTGGATAATAGACAATTTTACCCCGAAGGAGCGGTTTCACTTGGTCCCAGATCATTTGCGTCAGAAAGTTGTCCTCGAGCGACTGCAGAACGTCGTTGCACTCGTCACTCGTTGTATTATCCTTATTATAATTGTTAGATTTCTTGAGGTTATCAAAGCGGTGCAACAGTTCGTGTTCCACTTTAGCCCGCAGCCGCTGGTCACTATCAATACAATGAAGTTAATATCACAAAGTGAATACAGGAAAAACGAGTAGCTTTAGGTTTACTCTAAGCCTGCAGTATTCTGACTATTAATAGTTTCCAAATCATCCGAGAACAAGCCAATAAATTTGCGTCCACAGCTGAGCTCGTACAGATAGTTGAACACAGTAGCAGATTCGGGTAACTCCATGTCGGATTTTGCTTCCCAGAGTTCCACCTGTCGACGAAACGATGGCGATTCGTTCAATTTCCTGCAGACGAGATTTATCAGTAGATTATGTACACAACACTGTGATAAATTACTCACTCAATAGCTTTCTTGACCGATGCAGCTATAGTTAAATCATCCGCGATGTCTTTTAGCATGTTTATGACTAAAGCAGCATCGAGGACATGTAACGGCGTAGCTAAAGCTTGTGATTCTTCCGTCATTAACTGCCAGAAAAAGTTCAATTAAATGCCTTCTTAAATTCTGCACTAAGAGTTTTACATCGCTTAATTTGATGTTCTCCTTCACCCAATCTTTGTAGCTCTCCCACTGACCGAAGTTATACTTCCGCATAATGTTACATATTTCTTCGATAAGAATCGGCTGTTGTTTGGACACGGGGTGTGTAATGATGCTGTTTCCATCCGAGTCGCAGACCAGCGACAGCGGATCAGCTTTAAACTGACTAATCATTTTCTGTAACAATACACACAAAAAAACACGATAAAAGCCTCCCTTTTACGACCATTATTGTTCCCAACTTACGAAAGACAATCGGGAAGTATCGAAACGCGCCGCGTACAATCGGTCCATAAACGTATCCGAAAACGTAACATTGCTGTTTCGCAGGCGTTGTTCCAAAGTTGTTCTATTGACAAGTAACGACGTGAGCGGTAGAGTCCCTATTGTTGCGATACAAACACACACATTGTACATAAAAGGAGTAAGAATACAATGATTACTTTGCACCTGCTACCTGTTATATTTTCACATTTCAATACTTTACCTTTATTGCTCTTGTCGCTTTCTGTTTTCTGTGCCAACCACGCCGCCACCGTTAGCGCGTCGGTGCCCAAATTTTGAAAGCTTTGAATTTCTTTCTCGCGGACGCGTTTCTGCAAAACCGCTTCCAAATCGGAGAAGAATTCCTCGGCCCTGCACAACAAGCCACAAGTGAGGAAATGAAGTTGAATTAAGAGTGGCAACTAATTACCAGGCCGAGTCAAGCTCGGGTTGGGCGTCGGTGACTGGATCTTGGTAACAAGTATTGTTATACCCGCAGAGAAAGTCGCGTAGAAACCGAAGGCCTCCCGCGGACGGCAAAGCCTTTTCTTGAAAATGACCTATGAGCAGAATTTTTATGGGTATACGAAAACTTTTATAGGTTACGAGCGTCCTTACATTGATGGTAACTATCTTTCAGTTCTCTCGTCCTCACCCAGACCAGAATGAAGAACAGGATAAGAGGCCATACGAGTTCTACGATGACTCGCACCTGCATAGAATGACAAATGTTCATTCAAGACAAAAGACGCATTTGTAGCATACGTGTCTCTTCCTTCCGAGAATTTCACAGCGTCACTATTACATTACACAGATATGTAAAGACACACAAAAAATGACTCACCTTCTGCCGACGACGAATTGTAAAGTTTTTCCATAGCAGCAATCGCAATTGTAGCCAAAACATGGCAATTCACAGCCCCAAACCACCTTTGCCTCTCAGCAAAGCTTGTAATGAGAAAAAAAAGCAACGAAATAAATTTACTGCGCAGAGAACTGCACTACAGTTAAGAATTATTGGTTCGGCTTGCGCAAAGTAGAACGAAGGAGTTATAATTCGTCCCGCGCCCAGAAAGTTGCGTAGAACAGTTTGTGGGGCCAAGTTGGCACACAAGTCAACACAAAGACATGTCCGAGACTCGAAAGTGTAAACCCGATGCGTTCGTGTGAGCTAACACAACTGGTAAAGCTTCCCCGGTGAACGAAGTGGAAATGTTAGTAATCCCATAAGCTGTTCGGATGTAAAGGTGCAAGTATGGCCACTACAATAGATTTAGAACACCCTTCGCTTAGTGACGAAGGCTGCTTCCTGTAATTTACTTAGACAATACAAGTTTTACAGTGACGTACTCTAAAACTACATCTTATATTGCAGGAGGATAAAGTAATTGCGTAATGGGAGGGTAAGAAAAAAGCACGTGCAGATGTACTGCACAGAAAGGCAAAGAACTCCGCACATCATCACTTTGTTAGAGTTTAGTAACGAACGCACAAAAAACTTGCATTACGTGGTTGGAACCAGGATTGAATGCGGTAACATATTTTTTATCGTTACCGCGTAAACGGTAATTGGGGATTTTAGTTTACATAATCCGTATATTTCAGGGGAATCATTCATTTAAAAAAGCACAGGAATTAGAACAGGGTTTAATCAGATTTAGGTCAACTTATTGCTCAGCTACGGCATGGACTTGGACAGAATTTTCGGCTTCAGATGGAGAAATTTCAACTTTGTCAAATTGCGCGGAGTCAAGATCGGTTGAAGGATCGTGATGTCATTTTGGCCAACTTCCATGAAGCCGGCTTAAAGGCTCATTTTACCGATACCGCGTGGTACAATACTTTTGAAAACGCGCGGTAATGCGGTATTTGCTGTACAGTTAAAGCTCCTTATTCGCGGGGGTTACGTTCCGGACAAAGTCCGCGAATACGGAAAACCGCGAATGTGGAACGGAAATTTACATTGAAAGATAGGGATACGTTCCAAAGTTATCTTAAAAAGGCAGTTTGTAGAAGAAAAATTATTTTTATTTTATCTATTTACCCCCCAAAAAATCACTTGTCGGCTGTTGTATTTATTGCCCTAAAAAACCTATTGATTTTTGCTTGTATAGCAGCTTTTCACATCTGGGTTAACTCTGACTGATAATCAAGCACTGCGTCGTCAATTTTCTTTTAAAAATCAAACTTCTTTCCATCGAAAGATCATTGTTGATAAAATATTCGCAAAGCTAGTCTAATGAGCAAACTTCAAACCATCTGTCAGGCTTTTAGAGGTCCAGTTTGTCTGATCTGTGCTGTCTTCGGTATCACCTTCTACAGAGGGTTCCTTATTTAACACGAGTTCCAAAAAAACCTCGATTAGGTCTTTTTCTTGAGATTCTAACAATTCCTCGACGTCGTATGGTTGGAAATTTTCAAAGCCATCTCGCCCTATGCTGTTTGCTACGCGAACAATATCCTCGGTAATTTCCTAAGCATTCACAGCTTCTTCGTTTATTTCAATCTTCAATCCACACGCTCAGTGCTGCTTCCATTTTTTCAATTGCGGGACCACGCACAACTTTCGAAGATAACGAGGTTGAAGCTATGGAATTCCTGATTTTGCCTTCCAACTTTTTTATGAACCTTACTGTTGATTCATTGACGTTTAATGAATGTGCAACAGAAGCAAAAGACTCCCCAATACATAAGCGATCGAGCATTTCTACTTTTACCCTAAGTGGCAAAACTTTCCTACTGTTGGTTACCTTTCCTTCTTCTTTACTCGCCATAATGATAGGATTGTGGCAGAAATTAATAGAGAATAATAGCAAGAACACTGATTCTGAAAAATTAAGACACGTACAGAAGCACAAGTTGATTGCGAACGTTGTGTGTACGAGCTACGAACAGTCGTGGAATGGGATTTCGCGGATTTAACGCGAGAGCGATGCCAGGTTAACCCGCGCCGTCCGCGAATAGCGAATTGTTTAGCCGCGAATAAAGAGATGCGGTCACAAGAATTTCCCCCGCGAATACTGAATCCGCGAATAAGGGAACCGCGAATAAGGAGCTTTGACTGCATTTTTAAATTACGCGATATGGGCTAGTGGTAAAAATATCTACCGCGATAATCACCACGATAAAGCGAAGTCTGCGCTAATCCAACCCTGGTCAGAACCTTTGTTCGCGGATGGATAAAACGTTATATAACTGTGTTGCAACTGTGTCGTATAACGTACACCAATACTTTCGTGAAATCGCAAAGTCCACTTCATTAAAGAAAACTCCACAATGTCAGAGCAAAACTACACGACTGTACTGTGGAATTTCTCAGAATAAAAGGCTGAAGGTGGCCTTCGTCGTGGTCGCACGCGTAGCCGTGTTATCCTTTCACTTCTAGCTGTTTTTTCACTTCCTCCCATCAAGGTTCTCCTCTTTGATTTTCCCCCAATTTTTTTTTTCGTTTATTTATTTGAAGAAAAAATGCCTAAGCTCACACAAAGCGAATACGCGATCAAGGTCAAAAGACGAGCGCAACCCTATTGTACGCATTTCGGTTATCACGGATGTCATAAACTACGGATATATCAGAGGAACTCGGGGAAATACTCATCGATATTCGGTTCAAAGTAGTTCCAAACCGGCTCACAGACTTCATGTCATGAAAGCAAAATTCGGAGGGACTCCTAAGGAATCTGATGTGTATGCAAGTTCACGAACTCGCACCCTGGTCTTAAAAGGACGTTTTGGGATTTTATTGCTGATATACGGTGGCTTTGCCCCCTTAATCCAAACGACCTCGCACTTCAGATTTTGTTTTTATAAAATCTACGGAATTTTTTTATATTTTTTTTCGCGTCTTCTGAGTATTTGACTATATTTCAAGAACAATTCACTTGTATTCCCAAGTAAGGCGACGATATTTTTATACTTATTTAACATCCGGAAAGTGTATTTTAATTATTTGTTCTGTCAAATAGTACATCTAGATTCTGGGGCGACATTAGATGTTAATAAAGGAAATAGTTACCATTAACATGAGTACCCAATAAAACACTTAATTCTAGTTACCAGTTGCGGAACAAGGTACTGTACTCTATTTCCGGTGAACCCTCCTTCGCATCACTAATGCTCATCAATCCCCCCACCCCCCTCCCAGCGTAGCCAAAAAGCTACAAATAGCCGAGTGCACTTCGCTATTCATAACATTGCTCGGCGATTCTGCAGCCGTCACAGTAATGCAGATATCTTGCTGGTACATTTTCTTACGCTTGGCGTCGTTACAACATACACTAAGAGTGTTACTTCACGCGCTTCTTTGGATCATTAGAATATTGCTCCACCCTTGACCTTTTCGTCGTAGCAACCGAAAAATAATGTAGCATGACTTACCAGGTATTTACGTAACTGCGTTCCCAATCAATATTTGATGCACTTACACAGGTAAAATGTGCTACGATATTACGTACTGGACAAAGAAGTGCAGCCGAAGCTACTTGGGGCTATAGTCGGTGTTTACATTATTTCAAGGCTGAATATGCCAAAAGGAACGGGTGACTCAAGTTTTCGCAAAGAAGTGCACTGGCGTAAAGGCGAACTGGGAACGAAAGTATTTTATCTTATCTTACACTTCCAAGGAATTACGTGTAATTTCTTCACGGACTCGTAAGACCCGTTACTGCCATCTTTGTTACACGGTAGACTGCATCTTGTATTTTTGATTTTGTTTGGGTCCCCGTTTCGGACGCCTGCGTTGTGAGGTCGGCACCGGATCCAGCGCCAGGGACGGGATGCTGGGGAACAATTGACTTTTGGCGCTAGCAAGCAAATTGCCCACATCCGCTACTTTAGCCTTGATGATTTAAACTTAGTCATTGGAAAAGTGTAACTACCCCTATTGAAATCTCTTGCATTATTAATTTAAAGAAACATTTTAAATACATATAGTCTTTTAATCATTAATGGGATGTTATGGTAGTACTTAGTTATGTTTTCCTGTATGATTCTGCAAAACAACGAATCTACACATTTCAAGGTTCGTCCAGCCAAACTGCTAACTAGTCAGCATTTAAAATTAATCTGAACGAACGTGAACCAAATACTTTTGCTTTGTTTGAACGAAACAAATTCTCATGGTAATTGACACGCCGCTATTTTATCACTACCGCTAGATGTCTACATTTGCTTTGCCACTGTTAATATGCACAGAAAACTGTTCTTAAAGAAACCTCTAAAATTTGCATGTATTCTGACAAATAGATCTATATGAAAAAACACCGGTTACCGTGTAGGATTGATTGGTCAGGGTTGCTACGAAACGGACAATTTGGAGGCGTGGCTCCTTTGGTCCATTTTTGGGAAACGTCCCGGTTCTAAGAATGACCATTGTCACAGGTTTCCACACTATTCGGTGCTTTAACTGGTGTTCTCACGGTCGAGTCTTTTCGTACTGCAGACGTTGACTTTTTTTAGAAAATAGGCTTGGGAAAAATTCATGGTGAAATACAATACCGATTCACCCAACTAACGCGTTTCTCTTAAGAACGACCCAATGGCTTTGCAAAATGCTTCTGAATCATTCAAAATAATATAGATCTAAAATGACCGTTTCTTAGTGTGGGAAATATTCACATAGCAAAAGGCGTCGTACCATAAGAGAACCGCTGCGATATATTTCTCGTAAAAGGCTTCTAAATAAGAAAAAATAAACGCACGCCGAACCAATACGTCATCCTTAACATAATTAAATTTGCTGTTGTGCACAATGGAACTCCTTTAGTTTTCTGTTGTCACTTTATTGTTTCAGAATAATGAAACGAATCTTCCAATGTATCTCACCATCCCGTGTTAACGTCACTTGTGCGGAACAAATCCTCCGCGAATAAGGAGCTTCGACTTTAGTTGTAAAAATGCCACAAGTTGTATTTCTGTGAGGTGGCTATGGAGAGTTGTACACGATCTAGCTACAAAAAGGGAAGGGGAGGGGCTTTTTGAAACATCCTCTTATTGCACACGAGTCCATGGCTGTACATTGTTCCCATAATGAATTTCAGCGCGAGAAACAAAAATAAAACACGATTTGAAAGGGGAGAAACAGCCCATACGCCTGCCTACTATATGTACAACTTAGCGTTTTCGCCCTTTTAACATGTTTTTTTTTGCCTTGGCTTTTTCTTTTTAAAAAGTATCCAACCATCCCAGTTGTATAAACAATGTCAGGAAGCCATAAAACGAGCAAAACTGTCATTTCGTTTCTTTAAAAATTCCCTGAACCCACGGTTCGGACGGACGATCAACAATAATGCATGACAACTCTTTTTTTCTTTTCGTAATATATAGCAATAAGGCATTTGAAGAATTTTTTTAAATAAAAAAAGAAAAAAATGTTGCGTTTGCGTGCACCTAAAACATACTGGTCTTAACGTACACACTCAAGAAGAAATGGTTGTGGATAATGAATTGCTCATGGGAGGAGAAAGTTTAAAAATAAAAAAAGGTGTCGTGGGGGTGGTGGTGATGAATTTATGTACATAAAAACTTTTTTGTATAATATGAATTTTCTTATAAAACGAAGTAACAATAATAACTCTAGTTCCTTGGGCGATTTTTTTGTTTTGTTTTCTGGTGTCAGCCAACTCTTTTTTTCCGCTCTTGCTTTCCGTTTTATCTATCAAAATATGAAACAGCACCAGCTCAGGATAATAAAACCTTATCTTTCACCATAAAAAATCTGATCCGAAACTTCCTCCCCGCCCAATTAATGAAGTATGCGTCACGGAATCGACCACCAAAGCCCCTTTTCTTGTTTTGCAGTCTTGCTATTATCACGCGTTCGAAAATGTTCACAACACACCATCTCACAACCTGCCTTGCTTGTCTAAAAACAATATTTGTCGCTTCCTCAGGTACGCCAGCCCAGGAACTTGCTCTTCAATGCAAAAACCAGCTCACCAAAACAGAGCACCCATATCTTCCTTTCGTCTTCTTCATCTTCTTGGTAGTAGCAAATAGTTGACGCCACATCCCCGAAAAGCTTTTCAGAATACTTAAAACCAGTGAAAGTTTTCTTGGGAGGGGTAATAGAATGGAATAGATAGAACTAGCGACTTTTAAATGCATTTTTGCAGCACTAGCCATTTCGCGCTGTTAGCCGTGCACGTCCCATAATTCGGCTAAGAACGGCGGCAGCATTTTGTTCTTCAACTTCAGTGAGAAGCACATTTCTGAATTGAGATTTCCCAAAGTGCGCAATTCGGTTAAAACCGACAGCAGTTTCGCAAATTCCGTCATGGGTTTCGGACGGTGATTTAGTACATAGGCTTGCAACGCCTCCAGGTAAATCTCTTGAATCTTCTCCACTTTTCGCGCTTCTAACAAGTTCGGTCGCTCTGATGAAAGGCAAAAACCACATTCTCGTTATTATAACGGGCCCAAACCCCCTCACCGCAAAATAACTTACCTGAAAAGATTACAACAGCTGTCAAGAGGGCGTATTCGGCGTTATCCACCTTCATGTTGGCCATTTGACGGCCGAAATGGAAAATGGCGTCGGCGGAGTCGCCTACGCCAGCCAATTTGTAACTTTCTTTCGTGTAAGGGTAGTTGTTGGCGAACACGATTGAGTCCGAGTTGGCATCGTAACGCCTAGCGCACCTCAACATCATAACTTCACTTGAGCAAGCCTAGAAACGAAGTAATAACCAATATGTAAACAAAATAAAAGTATCACTTTTATTTAAAGAAAAAATAAAATACGTAATGTACTTGTACACAATAATAAAAATAGTCAAGAAAAATACATAAAAAACTATAGCATAAACTGGTTCTTGAAGTCACTTAAATAATGAAGAGGAACACAATAAATGATAAGTAGAACCAGGAAAAGAATCAAATAACTACAGTAGAATCTAAGTACAAAGAAAAAAGAAAAAAAGGAAATTGTTAATTAATCCTCAGAATAATTTATGAAGTGAATACAAAATAACTAATCTAAAAAATACAAACATTCTGTTGTTAAACACTACATTTAAGTAGAAAATATAAATTGAAAAGCAATATAACTCGAATGAACAATATGAAAACCTTAACGAAAACTTGGGGGCATTAAAAATTTCTGGCAAAAAGTCCTTACTTTCAGGAGCGTAATTTGGTCTTCTCGATGTAGCGTGTCAAACCCAGGTAATCGTTTAGAAAATTCCACTGTTAATTGCACCGTAAGGATGGTCATTTCCGTAATGTATTTGAACCTCCTATCGCTACTGTCGTCGCCATCCAGGGAAATTTGCTAGTTCACCCCCCAAGAAAAATGTTAATAAGCTGCATTGGACCTCCTTCTACTCCAAACGACAATACTTACAGTGACTTTTTTGAGATCCTCTTCAGAAGGTTGGTCAAATTCTTCTTGGAAGTATACTAAGCGGTTAATAAGTTCTTCTTGCTCGGGTGATAAGGGTTTAATGCCAAAGGGGTTCGAAACATTGGCTACAGGTGAAGCGAGTCGTCCAGCTTTGTCCTCTTGTAATCGACCCCACGCTTGTGATTCACTGGATCTATTTCCTTTCTGCTGCTGCTTTAAGTGTAAAGACACACGCCAATCATTAACACGTGACACCAAAGGGAATTTCGTCATCCTTACTCTATGCTGATCGAGATCTTTGCTGTCGGGCGAATTCACGGAACTAACAGGATTAGAATTCGGTTTTTCTTTCTCTTTTTGGGCTTTTTTCGCTTCCCGCTTCACCACGCATTGTTGCTCGGGTACCACACCTAAGCAGAAAAGTAAAATCACGTTTTTCTTCGTTGGTTGGAAACAAAAGCCACCAGATACTTACATTCGGACCGCATGCCAACTGCAAGGCACTTTTTAAAACGGCACTCTTGGCATTTCCGCCGCATATACATGTCAATTTCGCACGAATCGCCATACTTGCAATGGTAAATCGCATTTTTCGTCACCGACCGCCGGAAGAAACCTAAAAAAAAAAAAATCCCCCCTGGTGTTAACACAAAAAACCTTCTTACTAAACATTCTAACGTGCAATTTACCTTTGCAACCTTCACATGTGAGAGCGTTGTAGTGGTAACCCGAAGCTCGATCGCCACAAACCAAGCACAACTCTTCCGCTTGTCGTGGTACCGGGCCCTTTTTCTTCTTCAAGTCGGCGCCCATACTATCGCCACCACTTCCATATCCATTGACACTTCCAGGGGGTGATAAATCATCGCGACCTTTACACCAAGGAAAAAAATATCAAAATAATACAATCATTAGCGCTTAGTCATCATTTTCATACAATTTGCGATCCAAAACTTTTCAACTCCATCAAAGGAGTTAAACAATACGCAAAAGTTGCTTTCAGCTCTGCCTTCGCCTTGGGAAGTGCAATAAACATGCATCTTGTTTTCATTGTTGCAACCTCTCGCTGTATTACTCTTTTATTTCGTATCAAAATCATTTACAGATTGCGGTTACCGATCCCAAGTTTTAACCCAAGCTGATACAGCAAATATTTTGGTTATAAGCCTTGATAATAAGGCCACCCCACTACCCCACCCCGTAGCCCCCCTTTGGGGGGCCCTAAATGCAGGCGGTAATTAACCTTGCGAAAGATCCGCCAGATCAAGGTCTTTTCTCTTCAATAGCCGCGCTATAGAATGTAAATCTTGGTTTTTGCTATTCTATAATACTTCCTCGCTCCTATATAATGAGACAGGTGTACACAACTGCAAATATATGCGCCATTTCACCTCTCAAAGAAGTCTTCTGGTCACGAGTCCTGCAACTGGCAAAACTTTCCAAAAGGTAAGTGACACTTGGTTAAATCCGTAAAACACGATGCCGGTTTCTCATCAAAAGTACATTCAATGCAACACGCTTAAAATTCACCAAAAAACGTACGGCCAATTACGCTCTTTTGTAAAATTAATTAATGTCTCCCTACGACCCAAAGCTTCAAGCAACTTCGTAGATAAAAGGTAATGCTATTCCACTCTGCCATAAGAACAGGTTTGCTCGACCACTTACCAACCTCGCATAACTAATTAGGGAGCTTTACGCATTCTAAATGTGCCATCTCAAGGTGCCAAAACTAATTTTGCACATTTCGGGGGGATAATTACCCTTTCCCAATCATTCCCCAAGTCTTTTAAAAGGACCAGGGGTTTTCCCGGACAACGTCAACGTTGAAACCGGGTGAAAATGCCACCCTCATTTACAGCGCATCTGCGTATCACGGGGGGGGGGAGGGTGGTATACACGCACGTATATACATACCGAGAGCTCCGGAAAACGTAAAGCCAGCGACGATCGCTTTTATCCTCTTCTCCACTTTCCTTTTTTTTCCTTGTTCGTCTCTCGCAGGGTACTTTTAACCCCCCTTAACCCATCCTTTACTGAGTTGGAATATCTTATTGTCCCTTTTTGCCAACCTTTAAGAGTACCCCATCCAAAAGTGCGCACACTGCGCGCCGGGCTGCTAATATTCACCAGAAGTCCTTTCACCCAAACTGGTTCATTCCAAGAAAATAATTACTTCCTCAACCGCCTCGGATTGCTTCGTCCACAGGTTCGGGTTGCTAACGTGACTTGGGCCACCATAGACTCTTTTTCCCCCCAAGTCCTAAACTCTCTCCCACCCAGCGACTCCAAACCCACCTTTGATTGTGTTACCGCGCTCTAACGTGCCACCAATGGGCAAAACTCCATCCACTCCAAAAAAAGAAAAAAAATCGAAACCACAAAGAAATTCTCCCAAACTTGGAAAGTCAAATTCCGTGTGCAATTTTCGCACGGTTTTTTTCTTTCTTGGGTAAGTTTCTTATGGAAACGCGCAGCGACGCCCGCAGTTGTTGGGCGCCGGTGGCGTCCAAGGACGGTTCGACCTTCATGGCCTCCTGCTTTTGGTTGTATACCTGGTGGGTTGTGTCTTCTTAATGCGTTTTTAGCTCTTAGGTGAGGGCGCCAAAGCCCCGAAACAGGTACGACAGTCGACAAGAATGAAAAATAGACAAAGAGAAGGACGAAGAAAGCAACTTTGGAACGAAAATGCAGTAAAACACCCTGAGAAATTTTGGTTAAAACAAGGGAAGAGAATTGGGGAAGTGAAAAGAGTATAGACAGGAAGGAAGAAAAAGCCTTTCTCTCATCGCTTGCCTCCCTCCCAACACCCAATGATGACACATCGCGCCTAACCTAACATCTAAACACCCCTTGGTACCATTTAGAAAAACCCACCCACTGTAAAAGACAATGGTACGGCCCCCGTCTTGCATACCGTTTCGCTTTACTTATTGCTTTTCCTTTCATCTCCCCCTCCCCACCCCCCAGCTCTCACTTGTTTGTTTGAGAAGAGAAAACCCATCATCAAGCCCTTAACCTTGAATGCCGTATTTCGTGGCTCCAGCGGAATGTCAAGTTAGGTTAAGGGCTGGGAAGAAAGTAGGACGGGATAACTGCGAAAAAGGGGGTCAAGCAAGCAGCATTGCACCGGCAGGTAGACGCAAGTCTGGCAACCCTGAAAGTGAGTTTTCGCCAATGTAAACCACCGTCCCTTCCCCCCCCCCCCTTTATCGCAAAGTTCACAAGGTTGGCGGGTATTAGCGCACGTAGCACGGCAAGAAGGTTTGAACTGGATGGTTATCGCCCCCTTTTCAACTTGGCAACACAAGGATCAGCAGATAAACAGATTTTTGAGCTCTTGACGAAACCAATACGTCATCAGCCCCACCATCTCTTTCAAGACAACCCTATCTCCCAATTTGTTCCAAACAAGTTGGGCTAAACAATGAAAACCTTGGCCTCAGTGGTGTAGTTTGAACGTTGAAATAAATGAAATGTAAATTAGATTAGAAAAAAATACTAGCGATCAAAAGTAATAATTGCAACACAGCAAAATTCTGGCGTCAGTCGCTATGAAGTGAGCGGCGACATTGAGCGATTTACCACCAAGAAAGGATGACTTTCAAAGGCGAAATACCACGCAACAAAGAAAAACGTGCCAGGCTCAGACAACGAAACCTTCGGGGTTAACAATTTAATCGTATTAACCAAACTTTCAATGCCCTGACAAGACTTTAGTGGCATTTTCAAAAGACAGGTAATACTGAAAACTCTATCCACTATGCAGCTTAGGCAATAACGAATGCAGGATTACTTATTATAAGGAAGTTTGACATTTCCTTTCAAGAAATTACTAAGAAGTTCATGTACAGTTTTAACGAATCACAAGGAGAAGTCGACGAATGTACAACCACAGCGAATGGCGATCCTCAAATAACTTAAATAAAAAAGAAATAAAAACACCCGGATAATAAGCTCAAAAACGTCTGCACTCAACAGATCAATGCAAACGAAAATGTGAAACGAAATATTAAAATTAGAACTTAAACCGGGTGTGTAGCAACGAACACAGATCACGCTACCAAATGCAGATTTTAAAAATGATTCAAATAGCTAAAGTGATTAAACAGATCAACTGAAGTTGATATGACAGTAAACTCAATCCTGTAGCGGAGTATATAACTGAATACTGATAAAGGGATTTAAACTCAAGATTAAATGAAACTTCAGGAACAATATCCTCAAAATGTTTGCGCTGAGTAGATTAAGGTGTAGTAACAAAGTGTGCATTGTGGGAGGATGTCGGTATGACCTAACCTCCCTAAAATGAAATTGTACATAAAAGGTTCCCTTCCAGTGCAATGCTTTTGTGGTATACCTGACGAGTTTCTCTGTTTTGGCATGCCAAACAGAAAACCGCCGCGCCACATTCCCTCGGGTTTTCCCTTTTCTCAAGGTTACCGGTTTATAATTCGTGCTACAAACTGCGCACTGTGAGACCGTAATCAAGTTCATGGCTCGTGACGGAAGAGAAAGAAAAGATACACCACCATCTTTTCGCGGCTTTGGCTTACACCAGCTCCTTCTCATGCTCCAAAGAGCTAAAGTCCCTCTTATTGCCTGCAAATTATTCACAAAACCCCGTCATTTATGCTAGCGACAACCAATAAACGCCTTAATGCTAACTACTGGTCGTACCCAAAGATGTACGCAACAAAACTATTCAGCCCAAGAAACTAAGATCATTCTGCGTTCCTATCTTGAGCTAATTAACTATGATGAACTTAACAAAATTCATGCATTCAACAACAAATTTTCTTTCCGACAATAGGTTTTCTTAACAGCTATTTTCAGCCTCAAGACGCACCAAAAGGTGAAAGTCCTATGAATTTCATTTTAAAAAAAATCAACCGGTTCCTGAGTATACAGTGAAACTATGCGTACTTATACCAATCTGTCAAGGCCGTCAAGAATCTTGCCAGAAGACAGATAAAAAACCTTCGAAGATTAAACTTCTTTAGCTTCAAGCCAAGGATTCTCGCAAGTGTTGCGCAACTCGAATACCTGAACTGGATGAAGTATCAGACGATCTTCGCAACATTCCCATACTGGTAATTCCCAAAGGACTATGGCTGGTCGAGGATGGACTGACAGACGGCGCATTGATATCCAAGTCCCAAAACTCTAAATCCAAATCACTCGTTGCTAACCCGTGGCCGGGACTCCCCGTAATATTCGACATGACGGACGATGGGCCAACACTGACATTGAATTGCGGCGTGGGGTGTTGAACCATCCCCAATTGTCCCCGTTGTTGGAACAGCATGTTTTGATTAAAGAAATGCGATGACGAGCTCACTTCAGATGAACTATCATCATCCATGGTCATTCTCGCAATCTCAATCATCGGAAACTCTTCGTCTACCACACTTACAAATTCTTCTCTCTGTCTCTCTTTGTTTCTAAACTTAAATCAATTGGTCTTAACTGAATGGAAATGCACTTGCACCGTCTCAGACTTGATATCAACGTCTCACAACACAGGATCAACTAAACCCAACACGTATCTACCCCAACCTCTCCCGAGTACACAATTCTACCACTGAAGACTCTGCCTACAAACGACGCAGCTTCGTCGTCAGGATCACGGGCACGGTTGTTGGATGGACTACAACTGAAAGTAAAAGGGAGAACTTGAAATCTCCCCAGCACGCCAACACCCGAAGAAGCTAGCGGAAGAAGAGGAAGGCCAAAGTCAGTTGTTTGTGACTATCGCCTTTGGCCGTCAAACCTCACTTCACGGCTTTGCCAGCAGCATGGCGGACGCGGGTCTTCCGAGGTGTGTGTGTGGGGGGGGGGGTTGGGCTTGGATGGCCATAGCAATGGGAGAGATTTTACCTGGACGAATGCCATAACCAAAAGCTTAGGCCCCCTTTACTAAACCTCGCCTACCATCGCTACCTCGCTCCCTTCCAACGCAAAGCGGGTTGGGCTTACCCCTACACTCCTCCCTCTTTTTGGAGGGTACCTGATCCCCCGCTTTTTTCGGGGTTCTTACGTTAGCCCGGTACCCAAGTCCTAATGGCCTACCTACAATTTCCCTTCTTTTACATTGGCGAAGCTGGCAGGTAAAAAAAAGTCAGTTGAGCTACCAGAAGAAAAAGTTACCCAGCAACCCGACCAAGTCTTCAATGTCGACGACCTTTTCCCCAGCCACTTTTCGCTTTTCAGACAGACTTTCGCTCTTTTATTGCGAATTAAACCCCTCAACCTTACCAAAAGGAATCACGAAGACGCTATTTCACGCTTTAACCTGGTTAGGTTTAAGATCCCCCCTGTAATGTGAAACGATTATCATAGTTAACCTCGTGTATCGTTGAGTTGAAACCCCAAAAAATGATAAAAGTCCACTTTTGCTTAAGTACAAGTTTTCTTTGTTGCAAGACTGGACAAGTCTTCGGAAAATTGGGTTTGAGAGTATTTGGTTAAAGTGTAGGAGTGGTTCGACATTGGTAAACAACCCAGTTACCCAATTTTTCCTTCAAATTTTCCGTCATGTTGCCCGTCGTATGCAACGCAGGTATAGCTAATCAACCCAAGTTGGGGCGCGTTGTCTTCCTCATACACACGAACGAGCCAGGGTCAATCACCCTGGTTAGGTTTCCTTTCCTTGCTCGTGGACGTCAATCTAGTTTTACGTACGTTTTTAAAAGACCTTGAAAAAGTTCGGTTATAAGTTTTTTTTTCTTTCCCTTTCCAATCAGATTAAGTTCCCTATAACCCAGCGCAGCATTCCAGTTTCGTTGTCATTCGCTGCAAACGCGAAAAAAGAACAAGTCCCGCTCATTTCCCTTCTTATCTGCGCTTTTAATTCCTTTTTCCTTTTTTTATTTATTTTTAGTGTCGTTATCACGTCAAGGAAAGCACTCGTTCGCAAGGTGGTGGACACTCGTAAACTTCTTGCGAGCGAGTTTCATGGGCAATGTGTCTCGTTTTATAGAACGCAACCCACAAGAATGGCTTGAACTAGCCAAAGCCACCTGACCGTTGCCCATTTGGTTCCTCTTGGTCAATGAAGCAACAACTTCTTCATCAGCGGCTTCTGTTCCTCCCACCTTTACCCCCAATATGACTCCACCCTTACGTCTATTACACGTACTCAATACTTTACCTTGAATCTTTTCGGAAGGGGAGGATAGGCCTGGCATGCAACAAGTGCAGGAAGCCATGAACGCTTCACTCATCAGATCCGCTACCTTACATTTTTCCTTTCCCTTGTTACACCCCCCCACCCCACCCCCTTCAAGATCCACAACACAATATAGTGCATTCCCTACTCAGCCTAATTGTGTATTCTGGAACGAACAACACAATATCTGCGCATTCTCATAGGTAAAAGGTCCACAGGAAACTAGAACCGCTTGGCGCATCCCGTTAACACGTTTCCTGTGCTAGAACGCGTACATTCAAGTCACCAAGCAACTTTGGCTGCGCGCACGGTTACCACGTCATGAATTTATACAGAAACTTTTTCTGGTGCATGATTTGCAAGCTTGGACCCCTTCTGGTCCACAAAAGCAGGTATGCAAGCACTTTTTTATATGCAAGTACCACCGAGCCGGATATGAACTCGATTCATGGCGCTTTTGCATCCCCCAATGCCGAATTGTTGTCAATCGAGTTAAGGAAAGTCCTAAGGAAGCTTTTTGACAGTTTTGCGGACAAGTCAAGGAATCACAGCCGGAAAAGGGCGGGGAAATCACAGTTCTTAACTCTGTGCAGTGACTTTTTTTTCTTGCCAGAACTCCACCTCAAATGGCAGACTTGTAACGTGGTACCAAACCGGAAAGGGTTTAAATCTGATTCCGCACAACAAAGTGCGCAATGAGCGCATCGGTTCCAAAAGATGGTTCTAATCCATTTCCCAAATTTTTCGACACTATTGTGCCCCTTTGGCCTAGTCTAACTGACATGGTTTATAAGCCCAGTTGCCTTGTCCCACCCCAAACAACTTGAGAAAACGCAGTATGGTTTCCCTTTCAACGAAAGAAATCCTTCGAACATTCCCAGGGAAGACTCTTTTGCTTTTGGGGGAAACATGGCGGGCACCTTACTCTATTGTCCTTAATTTTCTTTCAGTTTTCCCTTTTATAAGATCTTGAACAACCTTGCGCCATTTGTTCCGAGCCTCCCTTGTACGTTCTAAAATTTCAGATACAAATGGTTCAAATCGTTCCTCTGCTTCTTGGACTTCTTGAAGGGATAAAAAAAAGTATTGCTTACGGTCAAACAGTTTTATGATCGCATTTGCATTGACATCCCCCTAACAGTCCCCGGCAGGTTTCTGTTACCAACAACTAAGAATTCCCCTCATAGGAAATTTGAATTAATAAAAACCGAAGGTTCTGCTTCTTGGAATCTAGAATGCCACTTTTCGGTTTCTTTCGACTACCTAACATGCCATAGAATGCCCATCCCTATGCCATCCGTCATAACAGACCTGTCGACAACGGTCTATCAGGGGAAAAAGTAAAGCAAGATAAGGCTGTATTATCGAACCCTGGCCTTGGAACTGTTCTAGCGAAGCTCTAATTACACTTGCCTTTCCTTTACACAAGAAAACAGTTTACCCCGCAATCTCTTTCAGGACACAACTTTCTAGCGTTACCATAAATCCCCGCCTCCTAACCCATACCACATAAGGGATGATCCCATATTAAACATATGTTAAACAAACGTTAAGAGAGCTGGGAAAATTCAAATCGTTGAATTAAACTTGACACAAATTTAACTAAATTTCTCTGAATTTTCCTTAAAAATATCCATTGCTATATTTCATTGGATTGCCTTAAGAAATTATGAATTTTTAGGAACTTACTTAGAAAAAACTGAATAGACACAGTTAAAATTTATGTTTACTTTCGACGCTCAATAACTTTACACAGTATGAGTTTCGAAAACTCAGAAGCACTGCTTTCTTCACTCTCTTCTCGGAGCCGCAATACAAATTTCATATCACTCGTTTCGTTTACTTTATTTGACTTGGAGTTGAATTTGACTTGACTTGGAAAACTTGAAACGAACTGGTCTGAATTAATTGTAACCACCCAAAAATATACAAAGTGGTTTGAGTTGAAATAAATTAAATTTCGGCATTTAAAAAACGATTTGAGCTGAATTGTATTCTCAGAAAATGATACTGAAATTGGTTTGAACTGCCTTTCACTTTCCTTGCATTTGCCCAGGTATGATACGTATAATATCCCGTACGTATAATACGAAATAGTTACGGAACTCTTATATACATATACGGTACTCCTTAAATAAATTTGTTAGCAAGGACAGAAGCGCAGGGAATAAATTCGAAAATAATTCACATCGAAGAAACGTTATTAAATACCAAAACACACACTCAAATAAGGAAAATATTAACCAGTTCACCTAAATGGTTCTGTTTTAAACAAACGGCACTTTCGCAAACGATCGTCTTGTGTTTTAAATTCTTATGACCACGTTAGCTTCTGCGAAGAGAGTATTTATTATTCCTTGAACGCTAGGTCTTAGAAGTATTGACGTTCTGCTATTTTCTTTTTCTGTTTTCCTTCATTTTCTTTCATTTCTGAATAATATTTTACAGTGTGCGAGGATCGCCCAGTATGGAAAATCAAGTACCTTGAGACAAGAGCACGATCTTTCAAACTTTGGTCATATGACTTCCAAATCTCGGGCTGAAGTAAGACCTTGGAGATAGGTTTCCTTTTCTTTATTTTTTTACGAAGTGTACGTGATGGATTTCGATACTTGCAGCCAGAAGACAAAGTAGTTTGCAATCCCTCCAAAAATCGAAAAGAAGAATAAAAATCATGCAATCTGGCATTTGCGCTTGCTTTGGCGGGTGTGATGAGCATTTCAACGCCGAAATGGGCATCTGAATTCAAGAAAAAGGAAGAGTGGAAGCGCAAACTGACGCGAACTACTTCAAACCAACGACGCCTTCAACAGCAGCGCAAGAAAAATCGAGAAAAATCAGACAGGGAAGTTTCCGTGTACAATGCCACGTTGCGGAAGTAATTGTATTCGTATGTTTTCCAAAAAAAGAAAAAATTGGCGAAGTCGTGATAACTTTTCCATTCCGTTTGGTTCAACCCTTCAAGTTCATAAGCTTCGGGAAGTTAGCAGTGGCAGGTGGTAGGCCACCTGTCGCATCCAAAGGCTTACACCCCAACCTCTGAAAGATGCTCTATGCGCATGGAGATTTACGCCTCCCAGATAGGAACTCGTGAAACTTGGTTTAACCAAAACAAACACTAAAAGAACTACTTTTCCAGGTCCAACTTCTTAGATAACAGCGAAACGATCGCTGGGGGAACGTGTAGGTAGCAGTGGGTTAGGTTAGCGACCTGCGCGTGCATTGAAATCTCTCATGCATCACGGCCTTCACATTCATGATGCACCATTTCCCTCAAGTTCCCCTCGTCGCAAGAGAAGAACAAATTTGCTTCTGCTTCCTACTAAGTAGTCATTTTCGTTTTCACGCTCAAAAGAGACCTTCTGACAAAACTAAGAATGTTATACCCATTGCCACCATGGAACAAACCGTTTAGTTAATCTGACCGCCACAGTCGAAGGCTTTCCAGCGCTCAACGCACGAAATCAATGTCCCAACAATGAAACGAAACTCTAGCTTATTTTTTCTTCATTTTTTTTTGTCAAGAAACGAAATAACCACCCGCTGGTAATGAACAGAAGCAAGGCCACGAAAGTAAAAACGTCAGGAACCCGAAATTTCCATTTGGTTCGCTAAGCTAATGACTGGGCTAGTATCCACAATCCTCTGCAATTAAAGAAATGCTACACAAAGTCGTAAAAAAAGGGACATTTTCCCGAACCTGTCCCGACCACCTGAACCTGACTCTCAGTTTACTTTGAAATTCGTTCAAGACAGCTAAGTAAACCATGCAACCTGTCCAAGTAATACTTTCATCTACGACGTGTGAGTTTCGAAATGGACATGACAAATACACAAGGGGCCCCTGAGCCCCGAAAGCTTTGTCAACCGCTTTAAAACATGACAGCTGTAGGTGACTTGCCGTTCCACGCCGAAGACATTTTCCAGTATCTTCGTTTTGATTTATACAACCTTGCCAGCTTCTTAAAAGAACCTAGGCCTATTAGTAGTGATTACACTCCTTTCATAAATATACTTATAAAAATGAAAATCATTACTCCCCTTTTCGGGAAGAAAACAAGCCACCACACCTTAATTCATAGTGTGTCGGAAAAGACGTCTTCTCACTGGCTAATTTCTTTCAGGGGAAGCGAACGAGTATGGATGATGCACTGGAATTAAGAATACGTAAGACTCTGGGTCATTTAACCTTTTACAAAGCTGTCCTTCTGACGTCCTTGGTGTTTTGGGTAAGGGGAAGCGTCAGCGCAGATGACGCCTGAAATCAGAGTCTTCATGCATACCTAGTGTTAGCACGTTACAGAGAAGAAAAAAAAGACTTCAGGTGAAAACCTCGTCCAACTGCTATTTAGCCCACCTGTTACCCCAACGCCGGCGCAAGGAGAAAAAAAATGAAAGGGTGGGAAGAAGCAAAAGTACCCATGGTGCAGGGGGCAAGGTCGACTACTTTATGTGTCTTCCTCATTTTCATAGCTTCACTGCACGTTACTTCGCCATGTGACTTTTAAAAGCCCGTACTGGCGCCTTGAAGTCTCTAACATGGGCTCGTGTGATACAACGCCCGTTTTAACGAAATTTCACACCCTTTATGGGGATGACAAACTACAATGCGAGGCCTGACAACCTAAAAGTTCTTTAATGATTCAGCGCCACTTTGTTCTAGTTCGTAAGGAAATTTTTCATAAGTGCCCTGTCAGAGTTTTTCACAATTAATTGCCTGGTGTAGCGCCTTAGGGGGTTGTGTGTTGTCGAACACGTAATTGACCATCTAAACCAGGAAAAGATGCCGCAAAAATCCAATAGCTGAAGTAATTTTTTTTTCATCATCACTCTACCTGTCTATATTCCGCTCTTCTTCTGCGTTACGCACGTAATTATAGCCATCCAGTTAATAAAGACATTCCACTGGCGCCAAATTTTCTACGTTATCGAAGGGAAGCTACCAAAACTTACTGTTGAAACATTACTTAACGCGCTAAATTGCAGAGGATGTATGCAAAAGCCGCCCGGAAAAAAAGTTGTAACAATTCAACCCCCTAGGGAATATATTGTACACGAGCCCTGGACCGGGGCTAATTATATGTTATATTCCCCAAGATTTATTTCACTGGGATTTAACAACTCCGCAAGTTTAACCCAGGTCTATAAAACAGCTTACGTCAACCAGGAACAACAGAACATCGCGATAGCTAACTTGATCTTTTTCAATTAACTTCTTTTACGTTCTTCCACTATTTTACTTTATTTCTTATTTTTTGAGCTGTGCTTTCAAGTCACCGAAGTTTCGACTCGACGAACAGATGGGGAGATTTCAGAGGGGAGATTTCGGAAGGTACGAACTGATGCCAAGAATGGAATGCGTCATCGGTTTCTTTTTCCTGTCAAGACTGATGACTTGAGATACAGGATTTCAGAGGGTTGATCCACTGGGGCTATTGAGTTTAGCCGCCTTTTTGCACCCTTAATCGAGGCAAATGACTATGCATCTTTCACCCCTCTATTAAAGTAACAAGCACCGCCTACAGGGTTCTAAAAGGTTGGCTGTGCGACTAAATGACTCTTCGTGCGTCCATAAATCGCCCTGGAGTTGTGCCCGCGATGCCGGAAGCAATTACTCGAAAGAAATCGGTTAGGAAACAATTTACGCGCAATACTATTCATTTTCATGAGCACAGTCTTGGGCGCGACGTCACAAAGTATCTCTATTATTATCTGTAATAGTTCTAGAAGAACTGGCGCCTTCATAACGTAAAATAACGTAGAAGAAGGCAAGTGAAGCATCACTATAATCGGTGATCCCATGGTACGCGTGGTAGTAACAGATACTTATCATCGCTAACACTAGATGGCAGCGCTGGTCAGTTAAGTATCCAGCGGAAATTCGAATTTTCCGATGTCATAAAACGCTAGCCTAACGTTTTCACATCTCAGACGACGTTGAAAATCTCCAGAAATACGCTTCGAAAGAAAAACAAACGAAGAAACCTGCAGAGTTTTACAGCAACTAGTCTAACACTGCAGCAACCTCAGCGGAAATGAAAGTAACAGTGCAAATGGTTTATTTTTCTGTAAACCGAAGGTCAAATCTAACAGACTTTTCGCTAGTGTTCCATCGTCACGTTGACACGCCTACCGCAAGTACAATGTCTGTATCGTCTGAAAGTACAGTCTGCATCCCAACCCACTATAAGTCGCCAGGTCATTCACGAAACGCTGCCAACAATGAAAATTCGCTGTGTAGTTTCCTTCTTGGGCAATTCGGCAGCATTTATGCAACCTGTCACTCATTGTACCGAAGAAACTTCCCGCTTAAGTATGCTGTCCTTGTTCCGCTTGCTATTGGTAACTTAATTAGAGGGTACAGCCCGGCTTCTTTCAAGTAAAAATACCTTTAAAAAATATTCTGCACGTCAAGATCAGCGCTATACTTTCCCTTTTTACCAATTCATCACCCATTCAAGCTTATGGATTTTCCCCCGATGATTATAGTGCGCTGGAACAAAAAATGATTTATAGGAGATTGTAAGGATATAATGCTCAAATGAAAGACGTCGTATCCAACAGGTTTTGGACCATTTAACTTCCCCAAGATGGCCAAAGACATTCACTTTATTCGCGTTCCGGTGCCTAAGCCGTCATTTACACGCGACTCCTAAGATGAGTTGCGGGCGGACGAAACGATGGCTTTGCCAACAAAATCGCGCAACACAGGCTATAAAAGTCCTAAACGCAATACACCTTAATAAACCTTAACACCATAACTACCCACGCAATACGCCCCAAATATTACTACAAGGAAAGGAGACGCGGGTTGCAGACACCCAAAAGGTTTACCAGCTGGCGGTAACAGCGAAAAACGCTGAACTTTTTACACACGGGTCGCCATTACCTGCAGAAACCTGCAGAATTTGACATTCAAGGCCCTGGGGCAAAGAAAGTAAGCAAGGATACCTTGGTTAATGGGCTGCACTTTTCTTAGCTCATTATCCAAAATCCTCACGTCTCTTCCCTTGGAAAGACAACCTTCTACCCCGAAAATATTTGACGTTCGCCGTTACGACTCGAACGTGTAGCAACGAGAACTGCAATGCGGGATGACCGACCTCATTCTCAACTTTTAGCGTTGCTTTTAATTTTGACAACGCGTCTACCGTCATCAGACGGACCCCGCTATAAAATTAGAATGCAGGTGCCGAACAAAAAGCAGACGCACATATATATGAAAGAGTCACTTTTGTATGCGACTAGGTCACACTATCCTCCTTCCATTCATTAAAAGAAAAACAAGAACCTTGAGTTTCCACCACGACAAATTCAGCCATTTGCCAAACTTTTTCGTCTTAAAGAATAAAAAGCCTGTGCTATTTTCCCGCGTTGAATAATTCCATAATAAGAGGCCATAAAATCGCATCCAACAGCTGTAGGATTTTTGCTTTTCGTTGGGACTTTGTTGCCAGTACCCAAATCCCACGTAATTATTATTATCCTACTAATTATCTTTTTACATAGTCGTCCTTTCGCTTAAATCTCCGAAGTGGGCCAATTTACCTAACTGAGAACGTGACGCTTCATGCAACCTTGGTACTTTTTGACAACCGAATTTCACACGCTACCCAAAACGTTGTGGACCCAGAAAAAAGTGAAAGAAATCACATAAATAATTAATGACTAAATGAAAACAAAAAGTCCGCGAATTAATTTCGTAACATAAAAATTATGTTACCCGAAGTATGCGATACCGGTATGTAAATATAAATGTATAAACTGCTCAAAGGCCGAGCACGGTCGTAAGACTACGGTAGCGAAAAAAAGTCGAAGCCCAGGTCAAACGGAAAAACTAAAATATTAAATATTAGTAAACGAATTTGAAGTTAAAAATAGATAAATTTAATATATGTAAAAGTGAAGTTAGAGAGCAAATCACTTAAATCCAATTTTCTATCGACAATTCCAAAAACGTGGACTAATTAAACATTCACAAATATCGCTTTAAACTGATATCACCATACTTCAAATATTAAACAAACCCGGGAATACATGTTCAAGTACATCCCCTATGTTCAGTAAGAATGACTTCTATACGGTACTAATGGAACTGTAATCCGATACTAGTGGACCATATGTTTAAAAAGGATTAATGTTCTTATCCGATATTGGTACTGGCAACCGTTAAAATCCTCAACGTTGCATAGGTCCGTAAACTTTTCCTATAGCAGGATATGTTAAACGATACCCAATTACCGTTAGCTCAACATTGGAAAGATCCCTTAACACTTCCACTGAGGCCAAATTGAATGTACTGTACTCTTATGCGGTACAGGCTCTTTTTCTAGCAATAGTCCTATCTCTTCAGCAGAGCACGGTAGTTATGCTTCTCTAAACCGATTTCGTTAGCTGAACTCGACCTGTGTTGTTCGATTGTGGCTTTTCCCTGGCGACCAGTTTACTTCCCGGCTCATTAACTTTTTGTGCGTCTTCTAATCTCACTTCGCAACGCTATTAGACTAGATCGGTTTAGGGAGGTGAGAATTTTCAGTGGGACGTACCTTTGGGTCCTGGACTGTACGGCTCGTAGCTGCCGGTAGACATGGGCGAGGGACAGTAGCCATTACTGGAAACAGAGGGCGGGGCGTGGGTGGGTCCGCCTTGCATGGTGGGGGCTGAAGGGGGCGGTGACATGGAATCGATGGACATTTGGCTTGGGGACGCTAGCCACGCCTCTTCTGGTGTTGCTAGTGCTGCTCTGGGTCGTTTGGCGGGCGTGGGGCTCGTTACTGAATGCTGCGATTGCACGACGTAGCCTGAGGCTGACAACGCTAAACTGCTCAGGTTCATGAGGGCGTTGTTGTTATTCGGGCTAGATAACCAGAATTAGAAAACAAAAGTAGTATGAATTTATGAGTCTGGGATGGTCCCAAAAAATTCTTATGAATAAAAACAAAAGTTTTTTTGGATTCATTTTTTTCTTCTTAACTTCTTTTTACCTGTCCGCTGGGACTGAACTGGTACTGGATCCGACCACCATCGGACAAGGACTTCTTGAACGCGGTTCAGTTTTAATCACTGTGGATACTAAAACCGAACCAGGTAAGGATGTTGATAAGTTCAAACCTGTAACTGAAAATCAGATATAAGTAGAACTTGGCTATTTCAGAGGAAAAGGTTTCACGTGTTGTAAGCTCAATAATAAATTAGAAAGAGAAGAAAATAACGAAAACAGAAAATACATTCTAATTGTCTAGATGAAAACTATTTTAAAATAAAGGAAAAAAACGAAAGTAAATTTAACACAACAAAAAAGAATATAACTAAAAGAGAAAACAAAATTTAAATTAATAAAAATAAATTAAAATCACGGAAAACAGAAAGCAAATTGGAACACAAGCCAAACACGACAAATAATACAAATAGTGAAAAGAAGGTCAATTTAAGAGTAAATAGAAACCATCTTTAAACAGTTGATTTAAAAAAGAAAAATATTAAAAAATGGGTGACAGTAAATCTTCTGAAAAGAGGAATATTTTCCAGAAAGCCATTCATGGAGTACCCGTATTGGAAGAAGTGGCCATGTGTGATTCGGAGGAAGATGCCGCTTCCATTTTGGGCGTAATGAGAGGTATTCGGCCCAAACCGGGCCTAAAAAATGGCGGTTGTTGGGGCAAGGGTGAGTGTTGTTTGACTTCCATGGCTAACTCCCCTTTTGCCTCAGCGTTCCAAACCACAAACAAAAGCCTTGTTTTCCCGTAAGCACACTAACATACACAATGTAGCGATGTGGAAGATGGTCGTAGAGGCGCGAGCGAATAGCTTTTCATCAGCTTGTGCGTTTTTGGCGCGCCGAGAGGTTGCGGAGGAAACGTGACCAACTTGGCCTTGTGTCGTAAGTTCACGATTAGTACTAGGACAGTTGTCTTTGGGTGTCTTTGATCACATAACCAGCACAACAATCGGTCATATCGGATGGTAAGCTCCAGTGACGCTCATGATCAGCCAAGCGCGAAACCCCCAACAAACAGACAAAAAAACACACCTGGGAAGAACACAAGACACAGTCATAAAAAATTAATACACATCACACGAAAGAGCAGAGAGGGAGATAAAACAACAAAATATACAACCCACCAATATTTCATACACAAAATTACAACTCGTACACCCACGTTTCCTTGCCAAATTATCCATTTGGGTGAACACCGAATGTCGTTCACCTTTTTTTTCTGCCAAGGAACCAACAGCAGGGACTCTCATGTCCGCAGCAGCGTTTCGGTCGAAACGAGTTGTTGGAAGTCGGTGTAAAACTTTCGCTTTTTGAGTCAGACTCCAGTGGTGAAACTCGTACAATCGTTCAAGGTGAATCCAAAAGCTGGGAAGCCCCAGCATTGTTAAAAGGACTCCCAGCTGCTGCAAATAGCAATCGTTCCTCTTTCTTGTTATTCGAGTCCTTATCATGGTATTATCCACTGCCTGGTCTATTTCTGTGTTGTCACAGGTTAATGAAGGCTTGTTAAGATTGATGCACCCAGAAGGTTCTTCCTGTCCCACGGGACAAATGCGAGTTTCCATTTCACATGCATCCATACAGCATAAGTGAGCTTTCTAAGCCTAAAACCGTGAAATGCTGGAAAGTCAACCTTTCGACCTCCCTACCTTCATTTCTGACTTCCCGGACGGTAGCGTGACTTAATGGACTACTCTACTCAAACATTGCATACTGTCAACCCTCCACTTTCTTTTAATGCGAGTCAAATTGAAACACGCTTGTTAACATAAGTGAGCTACGTGTTCTAAAAATTTTTTTTAAAAAAATCGTAAAATGATGAAGCACGCAGACTGCCATGTTCTACCTACACAACACTTAGCGTAAACGATCTTCTCGCGAGGAGTTCGTAGATCTACAGCAGCTCCTTCGCCGGGGGAATTAATTGTTGCTAACAGTGAATTTGCATTGCAGGCCAACAATTTCCGCGACGTGGAACATTCACTCGCTAACAGTGAATTTCTAGTCACGAAGCGGCTGCCGCTACGGAAACATTACTATTACAGAATGTCGTGTGTTTCATATAAGCCCTCTTATCCGGTCCGTAGAAGAATGTGCCCTTTGACGGATAACTCGACCAACAAGGGTATAAAAGACATCCAAAATGTTGTGAATAATAACGAAAAACTCCGCCCTATGCTCTCTACATAAAAACTATATGTATTTATTAAACACTGATTTATTTATTTTTTAAAAATATTTCATTTTCACTCATTCTTAGGGCTAGTTAAAAATCACGGAAAATTTTCGGAAAAACACGGTTATGATTCAAAAATAGACCAAAAATCACGGCATCGTGATACGGTTCGCATAGGTTGGCCTTTTTTAACGCTAGGTCCAAAATATAATCGAAAAAACACAATATATAAAAGGTCCAATAAACTTATCGAAATATTACACCTCGTCTTTGATGCTCGAAAGGGAAAAAATCCGTTTGAAGTTGTTCGGAGCTTTGCAATTCGCGAGAAGTATAGAGGGATGGGACAGTTTACACGTGGGACAAACCGTACAAAAATCATTACTAATGAACTACGACAGGTTTGGATCTGAAAAAAATTGTACACTTAGTGAATACAACGAACCTTTCATGAGGACATTTTCGTCGAAAAATATTGAACCGTTTTGAGAAAATAAATAAAAACTGAATTTTTGGCACTTTTTGTAAGAAACGGGTCCTGATTATTTCGTTGTAGCACTCATAATGTGTATCTAAAAGTAAAATAAAAATTACTTTTATGTAGCTGACAAGTTTGAGAATAACTCCTCCAAAGGTTTGTTCTAAAATCGAAGTCCTTTTTTCGCACGAGATTTTAAGCTCCAAAGGGATGATTTAGTACGATTTGGACTCAGCCATTTGCATTGCCTTTTCTTGTTGTGAATAATCATTTTTACGAAATCGTGAGTTTCCTTGTACTGACTTGAGCTAGGATGATTCCTATATCGAAAGGGAGTATAACCGTTAAGTTTCGTTTAGATATTTCAAGTCTTTTATGTATTTTTAAAAAAGGCTACCGATTAGTTTTCTTATGGCAAAACACACGGACAAATCGCATTACACCCAAGTCCAAATTGTATCCGCGGTATCTTGTTTTGGACAGTCGGAGGAGCCTCCAGTTTTCATGGGTGTTTGGTGTTATTGTTTGTGTTTTTCAAGCGTACAATACCTCATTTGATAGCCAGGACACCAGGCCATCTAACGAGTATAGTTTTAGGCTACAATTTGTCTCCACGTGAAGTGAAAAATAAACTACAAAAAAGTGTCCACACTGTCCCATCCCTCCTCTACTAATTTATCCAGAGTCCACCTCTGATGCCTCTTTGTGAACGGTGCGCTTGATATCAAGTTGACGACCAAGTGAACCTTTTCTAGTGTGATCTAAAGTAACACTGCAACTCGTGCGAAAGAGCTTTTCACTATCAGCATGTAAAATTCCTTTCGGATAGTGTTTAGCTCGATTCTGGCAGGATACGTTCTCTAAGTGCTTCTTCGAAGCTATCATGAAAGCGACATTGCGAAATAAGGGAATAAACTACAAGTTTTTAAGAAAAAAACATGCGGGAACTGGGAACATGTGCTCAAAACAACTTACGCACATGCTCAAAGGTGCTTTTACAAAAAATTTCAGGCCTGTAGAACAGAGTGGGAATCGGAAACAATTGCTTATATATAGTGATCGCAAGAAGATTTACTTTTGCGCAAAGAATTGACTAAAAAGAGGGCGTTTTAGCCCCCCAAAAAAGGTAAAACACGGTATTTCGCGATTTTGACGGGAAAACTTAAATTTGGGGGGAAATCACGGAATTCACGGCTTCCGTGAAATCGTGATTTTCAACTAGCCCTGCTCATTATTTACAGTTCAAGCCGTGTTACTCAGCAAAATCTCGCTACTCGTTCATTAACAGAACATTCATGGCAGGCGGATAATTCCTGCTGGGCTTTGGCTTCTATTTTTTTCACAAATTATTAGTCTTTCTCTATTATTTATACCATTCTGGTCTTTACATGGTATTTTGTATATTTTACGTACGGCGCATTGTATTTTTCCCGTTCATTAACTCCTCCACTTCCCCGTTCATTCAAAGAACATTCACAGCAAGCGGATAATTCTTGTTGAGCTTTGGTTTTATTTTTGCACAAATTATTAGTCTTTCTCTATTATTTCTATCATTCTGGTCTTTACACGGTATTGTCCATATTTTACGTATGACGTATTTTATTTTTTTTTTCCCAGAACGTGCGACAGAAAGCGGAGCAAATTCGTGAATTTTTCAAACAGAAACACAGCGAGGTTGAAACTAGACCGGATAACAGGGCTTGGAATGTACTGTACCCATCGAAACTGTTTGGCTCGAATTCTGTGACGAGTACTCTATGAAGTTCTTATTTGTTCGTGTTCAGGCAGGTAGGACAACGGAACTGAATATTCGCTTGCAAGTTGAACACCCAACTGCCTGAACGTTTTACGGGGAGATTTCGCTCTCTATAGCTAAAATGTGCAAACCTGGCGACAGTCGTGTCATTTTAAAGCAGAATGGAAAGGAGAGTTTTACACCGTCACGGGCAACGGACAAAAAAATTGCACAGTGACAAGCAAATTACACGAAAAATGGGGGAAATCCACCACTTTCTTAACAGCCCTTCTACAGTTGCATTCGTAGTGAGTTATTATTATTATTAAAAAAATAAAAAATTCTAGCAATCTTTTTGGGATGAACGGTTTGAAGTAGTGTACCCGAACTCATTTCCTCACTTTTTGTTACCAGTACTACAGGAGACAAGAGAAGGGAGCGAGATCCAATAAACAAAACCTTTTATTTTTTCCCATGCACCCCAAACAATACACCGCTTTACTCTAGCATTTCACCGCAAAACCCACTTCCGGTCGCAACCACCTGGGAAACACTTCTTCAACACCCTACAGATTGTTTCAAGAGTCAATGAGTAAGATTCGTTTTTTTTATGTGCTACATTCAAACTGGAGCTTCCCCTTCCCCATACGCACAATAGTGTAACACATGTTAGTCAGCTTCACGCGCAATTGCAAGCCAACCCTTCGTTGCGTAATTAACGACCTGTGCAGACATACAATCCGACCGAGCGTAAAACGAGATTAGCTGTCGCGTACGCTAGCCCAATTATTTCCCCCGCCAATTAGCCAATACCCGAATGTGCGTGCACATTCGAACATGGGTCTAGCGCCCACCCAGGTCTTTTTGGCTCGCTAGCCCTGCGCCCAAATGGCACGAACGCGCAACAAGTTTTTAACCTGGCTTTTAAACACGACTGATACCATAGGTTTTTTTCACTAGTATGTGTATACGTAACCTTCAACCGGAGACCGACGGTTAATCGTTAACCCTTGGGGGATTTGGGGTTATATAACCCAACCCTTAACCCAGGTTACGCCAGTGTGAACGTGGGTACTCACGCCAGCGTTTGCACGTTAACGAATGGTTAGACTGTCAAGCTAGATGGTTGGCGAAAGCAAGCAGAACCTTGACACCGAAACTGTGTTTATTAACCGGCTTTTTACCCCGGGTTTGCCCTTGTAAAACGCCGGTTAACGTACAACCTAGGTCTTCTTCCCACGGTAGAACCAGTGAAAGTATTTCCAACGTAAACTGTTTTAGCCTTGACATATGATGTGGTTTAACCTGGCTCCTAACCCTACAGTTAGTATGTTAGTGAAAACGCGGGTTACGATTAACGAAGGTCTTTTCAATACCCTAGCACTAACCAAGATGGCAGTTCGGGCGTACGGTTCTTCCTACCAGCTGAAATCCTAAAGAATCCTACCCTTCGTACTGAGTGGGGTCATTTAACCTGGCTTTTAACCCAACAGATAGCCCACGTTGTCAGCAAAACCGCGAATGGGCGTTTACCACGGTCATTTCGACTCACTAACTCGCGTTATCAGAAGCAATGGAAAGGCAGCTCGGTGTTAATAGTTTCATTCTGCAAGAAATTAACTTTTTTTTGCATACTCGCTGGACTAATTGCATATGCGATCTACACCAACGAGTCCTTTTGGTAGGAATGGCAAAAACCAAACCCTGAAAACCCTCGTTCTTTGCTCGATGGCACGACCAATGCCCCAGGAAAGCATTCTCAACTGCTTTTGGAAAATGGGGACTCAAGGCCACATGCTCTTTTTAAGGGCTGCCAACAGGACAGCAACACCTTACTGCAAACCCCACACCTGCCCATTACCAACGCAAAAAAAGTCAAGCAGGTTACATCGTGGTACCACTACCACTACTGTGCCGCCTACCACCACCACAAGCACCGTGGACCTCTGAATCTTCCAAATCTCGCTCGCTTTACATAAATGTATGAACCCAGGGAACTCTTTTTGTTCCCTTGCCGATCCCTTTTCTTCCACTTTTTTTTTCCATGGTTACTTTCTTTACCAAAATTCCTCAACTTCAAAGCTTTGCGAGTTTTGTCTTGTTTGCTGCAGGCGAAGGTGGAGCCACTTCCATGGGGTGGAACCGCAAAAACGAGTATAATTGAGTTAAGGCCTTAGGGCATTCTCAAGGAGAAAAATAAACTGGAAGGACTACCAAAAAGAATCTTTTTCAGCTCCGTGCAAGGAACGTCAAACCCCAAACCTGAAATCTGCCTTAACTCTTCCTTGACTCCTCACTGGAAATTCCGTGCAAACTTTCTTGCGGCAAAATTCCCCCCAAAATCGCAAACCATACTGGTTGGCTAACATAAGCCCTTCAGGCCATAACCATCAAAACCTTTCTTTTTCTAATCATCTGAAGATTAATGTACTTGCAAATACTAGAAATAGGTACTCGCACAGCAAAGCTCAAGCCATGCCAATTTAAATGAAAGAAAAGAAGTACTCGCACAAAATATACTTTTTACTAGATATCGCTCGTTGCCGAGAAAGGTCGTATTAATAAGTACTATTCATAATTAATAAACAATATTACATATAAGTTCATGTCTACTATCTAGAAAAAGTTATATCGATAGATTTATTTTTTGTTACCAAATATTTCTAATGTATGTGAATTAAATAGTTGTTCCTCCATAAGCAGATATCCATTTTTGAAAACCAATACCTTAATAGAAAAACTTATATTATTATACTGTTACATATAGGAATATATAACTGTAAAGCCTAACCTTCATCCGACCATCACGCGTTAAGCAGCGTTGTTGAAATAGTTTAACCCACCTCAATCTCCCATTTCCGCCAAGTTAACAAATAACACACTGAACTATTCTCGAGTCGCCCATTAGAACGAGGCAGATCGCTTATCTCGCTGAGTAAACAGGTAGAAATTTCTGGCCGTCGTTTTCACCAGACACTGATAAGGAAGAAACGGCTCCAGATTTTACTGCTCGACGGAAAACTGTTCAAAATTTTTGCGGTGTCTTTCCTTTTTAATTTGCTTACATATCCTTTTCAGGCAAAAATAAAAACTAAAGAAATGTTAGAGGAAAAAATGAGCGAAAAAAAGGCCAATTTGCCAGAGGATCTGAAAAACTGTACACGTGCTGTATCACCACCGAAAGAAAAATGACAGAACTAAATCCAAATGAACAAAGCTACGTTACCTGTTCAAGGATGTCAGTACGCAAGATTTTGAGCCCAAATGACAACTTTTTACGTCTGCACAACTCTTGTCAATATTCCCGTTGGCCAACTAGCAACTCGGTTGTCCTTTTTGAGCAGGACTGATATATCTGGCTGGCAGATTAGATTTACGAGCATGGTGGACACGAGTGTCATTGCTATACTTGTCTCCTCTAGCTTTCTGTGCATATTTTTCCATCAGCATCTTCGCTACGTTTGCTCAAAACCCTCTCGAGGAGCGACCACGATCAACTGACAAACGATACGAGCCAAATTGGAACCCCCAAAAGGGGAAGTTTTTCTCAGAAAATCCCGACTACTACACTTGTAAAACCATAGAAACCACGTTGTTCAAACACGAGCTTTGCTCCTTTTTCCCCCGGGACAGCAACAATTCTGTTATCGTTGCTATTGGCTGACCACTTTCTATTTCATGAGTTTCGGCTTATGTTCGCGTTCGATTAAAAGTTCAGGTTTCTCGACAAGGCATTCAAGTTTGCAACGTGATGGGTGACGCAAAAAAAAATCAAAAAGAAAGAAAGAAAAAGAAGTAAAGTCAACCTTGGTAAATATGGAACATCTTCGCAGGCGGGGTACTGGCTAGAGAAAGTGAGCGAAGCGATTGTGAGCAACTTTTCAATCGTAATTAGAGCATTAAGCCGGTCTAGCGCGAAACAACTTGGCATTCTTTTCCCTGGGAATTAAGCTTCTGAAGAGAAATCATTGCCAAACTAGCGAAAGTACCGAGGAAAAACGTCAGTACTCGAACCACAACACTCATTTTTCTGGTTGCGTTGCTTGTCAAGCATCTGTTCTTGTCTTCGCCTGGCTAGTACTACCACGGAGCCTCGATGGTACGTTTTGTTCGCTAGAACAACAGGGAGTTACAAGGAAAACTCGCTTTGAAAATCAACTTCAGTAGGGGGGAAAAAGCCGTTCTCTGCAACTTAATGAACCTGGAATGCTAATTCCTAACATTTGAGTGCACTGACAAGAAACATCAGCGTAATAATACACTATTACGTTGCACTTGCAACTTCGAATTTAGTCGAAATAAACTTAGAAGAAGAGACTTCAAATTTACAACCGCGTACGAAATTATCGGTCGCAAGGAGTTTGAACGTCTTTCTCCATTTGTTGTGAATTGATGTTAACTTACCCCAGGCTAAAATGTGCGAAAGTAGTATTTCTGCCTAGACAATGACCCAAGGACGTAGGCAGGAATTTTCAAAAGTTACGCAGTGCCCCTTTTCCGGGCCCTAATCCCCCATTCCCCCATCGTTTACTGATGACAAAAAGATTTTTTTAAAAATTATTTTTTGTTCCAACTTAACAATTTGGACGTCGGTCTTCAAATGGATCAAAATCATGAACTAATTTTGCTATACCAATCTCAATATCGTGATGTATATGAAGTTAGATAAGGAAGAAGCGAGCTGAACCTATTCCTAATCGCGATTTTTCGTTTTTTTTCTTTTCTCCCACCCTGACACATGCTCATATTTTCACTTTTACATTTTAAAATCATTGTAAAAATTGCTCCGTAATAAACCGTAAAAGTTAAGAAATTCTTACCTGTTATGTCACTAAGTTAAGTTACTGGAGTTTCGGTGACGTGCTCATGTTAAGTTTGAAAACTGTCGTCGACAGAAAGCAATTTACACTCAACACAACTAAAACTAAACTGGCATACACTTTTAAACGGTAGGAACTTGTCTCTTAAATTGAAGGTTAAAACACTGGGACAACTACTCTTGTGGACCAGCCAGACAAAACTGCAGAAAAGTGATCCATTTCTTTGAGATTTTGAAAACAAATCGTATCTTCGACGACACCGGTCTCCGTGTCCGAAACTGGACCAGGTGTTAATTAGAGGAGGCATGTATATTGGGGAGAAGATGCAATTTTCCTAAACAACTGTTCTTAGGCTGTGTATGTTAAATGGCTAGAACATTAGTGAGGATGAATTCGCAGAAGAAGTATTCTACACCAGTGCATGAGAAGCTCCCAGCAATGACCCTTCCAACCTACGAACGGAAACCTAATTCATATCGCAAATACCTGTTAAATTCCCAGCTTGATCCCTTTTTCATCGCAGAAAGCTACACTAGACAAATACTTTAACTTTATTTTAAGCTTTTCGGGGCCCTTTCGGAGAGCAAATGGTACGCAATTGCGTACTTTGCGTCCACGTAGCTACGCCCATGCAATGACCTTTTCTAACGGAAGTATAATAAAACGTTTGACCCTTGCAAAAATCAAACCTTAAGGCCCCGGTATACACAAACCCCTTGAGGGCGAATAACATGGGAAGATTGCAGACACCATAATTTGAAAACGGTCAAAATGTCAAAGATATTGTTTCGATAGTAAAGTTGCTATTAGTGATGACTAGTACGCAACATCGAGTTTTTGTAAAAAAGGGAGTTTGATAAATTTGTAAACTTTGACTGAATGTGTGCTACTTTCTTATTATACAGAAAAATGGAAATCGGGCAATGTAATGCACTAGCTCTGATTTTTTAAAGTTTTATGATAAAGAGAAAAAAGATCTGTTTGGTAGTTTTTGTGATATTGTATATGAAATTTCAAGGTTTTGTTTGATTTTATTATGCTTTACCGCTATCCAGAGTTTCTGTTTGACTTCGTTTTGCTTCTGTTATAAGTCACTTGAGCAGACCTACCTTCTAAGAATAAAAGCGTGTCCCTATCTTTTATTTTTTAAAAATTTCGGAAGTTGTGTATACCGGGGCCTTAAAGGCAAAATGTTGAATTTACAGGTCAGTTTCAATAGCCTCGCGTTACGATGGTCCCGGCGTAGGGCTCCATCGTAATCCGAGGTTCTGTTGGCTTTGATCGCTGTAAACAAACAGAGCTAACAAAAAGTGGCAGTTTCCCTTTTTAGAAATTTTCCGTTTTTCCCCAAAAAAGAGTTCTTTGTTGACACTTGCTTCCGCTCATCGTTCTGCTCGAACGACCTTAGTAGCATTCGATACACTACGGTACTACAAAGTGCTACACCTTACCCGTCTCCTCAATCGACAATTAAGATGAATGGACCACAAATTCCTTTTACGTAATAGTAACCCAGCCTATGAAGGTAAACCGAAAAAAAGGGGGGCTCCGAACGAAGAAAAAAAATCCTAGCTCTCCTTTTCTTATGCCATCGCTCCTCCAAGGTGAGAAGCATAGACCACTTTCAAAGTAGGACGTCCTATTTTACACAGAAGTCGATATGGGACAAAACTACGGACAGGTAGCAAAGCATGCAATTTGTCGGGTACCAATGCGCTCGCGTTTGGAACGACTTACTCCAAAAGTGAAGAACAATGTCATTAACCCACAGTCCATGAATCTCAACCCTCGGTACCCATACTTCCAGAATTCTTTCACCGAGTCTGTTAACACTAAAGGTAAATTTCAGACATTATCTTTCGAAATTCTTTCCCCTCTGAGATGTGTCTCCTCCCATTTCCTTAATGAGCTCTCTGAGACGTTCCGGATACATTTTTATTTCATACCCTAGAAGCGTTGCTTGGCATTACGACATCTTGCAACGCACTGCGAAATTCGTCAAAGCCGAGTTTCTTGTTCTACGCACGCAACAAAAGTGTACAGCATCAATAAAACTCTATGTGCAGGCTGTACCAGTTTTTTTACGCACAGCAGAGTACGTAACAATGAAATCGAAGGCTGTTCATGAACTGCGCTTACCTAGCATGGAGACGGAACTAAGCTGTTATGCTTGCACTCCTTACGGTCGTACCCAGGGACCCGGATGAAAGAGAGCATCGGACCCGGATATAAGAGACTTGAGACGAATCGAAAATCGCTTTCGCTAATTCTCTGCTGTGCAACGACTAACGGAAAAGTCGTTTAGAGCTGACCCCTCATTTAAGAATCAACAGAACCCGGATGTAAGAGACAGGAACTGAAACCTACTACGAAAGTGATTTGCTCGAAAGGCACAACAAGCAAAGACGTTACTAAGAGTCACCTAGATGTAAGAGACACGTGTACCCGGATTTAAGAGACCATACAAACCCGGATTTAAGAGATATTCACCATTCGATTCACGAGACGGGAGTGTAAAGAAAAATGCGAGCAAGCCATACTTGCTGTGATAAGTCCTATAAACAACTCCCTATAAGGGAGCCCGGATGTAAGAGACATCCCCCTTAACTTCCTACGTCTCTTAAATGCGAGTTCGTCTCGCATTCGACTTCCGTTGGCCTATCTTAACGCCAACCGACGTCTCCACAACCGACGTGCTCAGCTCAACGTGTTTCCATGGTTGCGATGCAAACTGGATTAAACGGCAAGTACTCAACAATGAAAATCCTTCCTAAACTGCTAAGCTGCTCTGCTTTACTGGGGCGAGTCCTCTGTGTATTTCATTATTATGCATCCAGTGGCCTATTTACGCAACTGTTTATTGCGGTGCTTTACTGTTGGCGGTAGCGCTGTCCCATCGAACAATGTAGCACGACCGGCAATATGGCTCTAATTTCCCCAGGTGTAACCTGTTTTCTTACGGCGCGACTCGCACAAGGTTTCGTCATTCGTAACTGTGAATCCTCCGTAGAGCGAACACGGCGCAAAACGAGGCTTTACCCCGTCGTCGATCATGTTAAAGAACCGTTACAATAATATATGCATTCTTCTCTCGATTTTCCCCGTCAGGAAAATTTTCTCGTCATCTTTTACCTCTCTACCTGCAACGCTACCCAGACTTTCCCCAACAATGCCCCTTTTCCTTTGTTTCCCTGCCACTTCTCTTCTCCTCCTCTTTCTTCTCTTCACGCCACAGGTCCTTTACTCACGACATCCTTACCCGGAGAATGTTCCAACAGCTCACACAATATGATGCGTGCTAGCTTCTGGCGATGCTACGAGACTTACACATATTAGAGATTACGCGCGCGAGTTGGAAAGTGGCTGGCTTGGTCACTTTTCTTGGCGCTCGCTCTGCCTTGCCCGTTTCTGCCATAAACAACGCAGCATACTATACGATCAAAACTACCTTCGTCCAACCTTTTACGCTACGCCAAAGTCCTAGTCGGAGACAACTTCCAGTGGCGCAATTTTTCGGTTTACGTTCCCCAAACCACACAGTTTCCTTTACCTAATTTTCGTGTCTTGCCTAACGAGCGCCTATTTCCTAAAACCGCCCTTCCTGGGGGGTAAAGGCACCATTTTCCATGCGTAGTATCATTTTCTCGTAAAGTTTCAGGTCAGTTTGCTTACGCGGTTTTTCCCATCCATATGTGAAACACAAACAACGTCAGCTACTCTCACGCATAAGACAACAAAGCAAGTATGATGTAGCAGTTTTTACCTTGCCCAAATTTGGCCGGGGCTTCTGATTTTGAATGAAGAACGTATTTTTCTAACCTTCCAAGTTTGAAACGAAATTCACAATTCCCAAGCTGAAAATCCCAAAAGCGATGTGGGTCTTTTTTCTTGTAAACTCCTTTGGATCTTGTGCACTCACAGCACTGAGGGTAACGAATCCTACACCAGGTCAATGTTATCCATATCTAGTTGTGCGGGGTATCAATGCACTCAAGTGTGTTATCCTTCAAGACGATGTTTTTGTTACACAGTTCTTAAAGGCTTTCAAGGGAGGTTGCACCTTTTACACATTATCCAAGTCCATTGTCGCTCCAAGTAATCCGTTTCTATGTGCGTGCACTTTTCTGTTCGCCAGCCTACACGAAAAAGAAGTAATAACACTTTTTAGAACATGAAAACATTGCTTTCATTATGAAAACAGTTCTATAAAAAATTCGAACAATTTCTAATAAGGAGAAAATGATACGAAGACATTGTTACTAATATTAAAATGCTTGTCTAATTTCAAAAAATTTCCTAAAGCACAGAAAATACTTTTTAAATGCCTAAACAGCTGTTAGCACCCCGAAAGAAACTTTTCTACTAAAAAATTCTCCTTACTGCGATAGTACAGATCTGAAATGTTTGAACAATCTTAAAGTAGGAAACAATTTTCCAACTAATAAACAACTCAACACAGGAAGATAATGCTTTAAAACAGAGGTAGTTTTTTAATTATAAAAAATAATTGTTTAACACATGGAACTGGTATTGCAAAAAAAATGAAAGAAAAACTTCATGAAACTAACAATGGCTTAACGTTTACAAATAATCATATCAAGGATACAATAGACTGTCTCACAATCCTCGATACTAGAAGATCTTTTGCCCGTTTGGGCCTGGGGAGAAAAACTTGTGAGATTACCCCATAGGGGTTTTTATGCGCGCTCGAATACGCGAAGGAACCGATTCCAAGTCAGATTCACAGTTAAGAGCGAAAATCCGGTTTGAGAAAAACTTAAAACAGGGGCTTCTATAGGGAAGAAAGTGGGTCAGTTTACCCTACAACACTATACCGTTTTTCTTGGTAGAAAATTCTTTGCCTTGAAAAAAAAATCCCACCCAATGGCATACACAAACAGAAACGAGATCACAAAGCTCGATTTTTGGCTTACACGATTCCGAAACAAAAACTCGCCTCGGAAAACTTTCTTTAGAAGTATCCCAGTCACGTGTAGGCTTGGAGAAGTTTTAAATCCTTTTCTTTTTTAACTTAAATGGATTGCAATCAATTGCACTCACAGTTCATGAGATAAAGCTCAATTCACTGGGCCGATGAGAAATCGTACACACGTTAACAAGGTCTTTTGGGGCTAGGAGAATACGATCACGACGGGGGCAAAAGGTGCGCGCGTAAGAAGATACACCGAAAGAGTAAGCGTGAAGCGGCATACTGCCAAATGGCGCTTCGTCTACCTGGAGTCTACCTGCACGGCAAGGTTCGAGAGTATTGGAGCTCCCCCCCTCCCTGAAAGTACCGCCATGCTTCAACGCAACGTAATTCCGCCCCTTATCCGAGCCAGTGAAGAAGGGAAAGTTGCGCTATCGCCAAAAACCTGGTCCCATAAAAAGTTTACGTATGCACACCATAGGCGGTATTTGCATTTCAATGTCTTTAGCTGGTCTGCAGTCTTAAGATTTACCACACACATATATTGCAATCTATAAAATAAAGTGAAATATAATAAGAATAAATGTAAAAATAACACAAAAAAGTGATAAATCCGGTGTTTTTGTTGCGTTTTACAACTAATATTTTAAACAGAGGTTAAAGGCCACAAAGGAGACAATATGGAACAATGAGTTTAATACGGTTAAGGTGTCAGTAGAAACTGAGCCTCGGGCAAACTTTACAACAGGGCAGCAACAAAAAGACTTTATTCGACTTGTTTGATCCGGTACACATGCGTAATCTTTGTAGGTTTGTTCACCCGTTTCAAAGGATGTGGTGAAAACATGATTTTCTAGATTTTTTTCACAAATTGATTTAGTTGACAACTATTGTCACTTTTATTCGTTTATGTAAATTAGGTAATTCTGTGTAATGCCTTTTTTTGGCGTTGGATTTGCGAATTTTGCCTCCGGCTTCGCATTAGTCGTTTGGCAACAATTAGTCCGCAGGTGAATAATGGGGCTGTCTTGCAGACAAACAGAAGAAAATCCTTTTTCTTTTTGGATAACTTGTAAATTGGCCTATTAGGCAACGCATAACACGGAACCAAGTCCAGTAACTTGCTTCGATTTGCGTTCGCCTAGATTTGCTCGTTAGCCTTCGAGGTTAATTAGCTAATCTTTACTAACAAACTGAACTTGCCTGTTACGAATGGGCAGAACTATTACCATACTCAATGAGTTGTTATTTCTGTTTTACACGAGCTTTAATCGCGATACTATCGCAGAAATTAATACAAAACCTTATTTCTTATTCACGTGTCTTAAGATTTGTTTCGCGAAATTTCCTTCATAAGGAGAAAAAACCTTCGCATTTCTATAATACACTTAAGTCTTTTTGTAATATTTTTTTATTATTTTAGTTTCTATGGAAAATCACTTGAGTTGCCTTTCGCAAGAGAATTTGTCCGTGGGTGCAGTAATTCACTGTTAATTTGCCGCAAAGTTACCTCCATAAGGAAAGCATTCTAATATGTCAATAAACATATTATGACGTACTTCTAAGATGTTTTACCTTTTCTTTTGTCATAAATAATTAACTAGTTCAAGAAATTGCCTTACAAAAGAAAACCCTTCTTTGAGCACAGTAACTCATTGTTAACTCATTTTTACAATAGTTTCTCCCCCGTATTCTACGAAAATTCCCTACGCAACTCTTAACACTTTCACGCGCAGCAAAATTTGAAATTCACTGTTGCCTTGACCCAAAGTCAACGTAGTCTAAAAATGGGTACAGGGAGCCCCACGCGAAAGTTAATTCAGCACACTGTTCATACTTTCAAGAGAATCGCGCGGATTACCAGAGTACGAAACTCTCTAAATAAAATACCTCGCACGAATATCATGACATGGCAACATTTTAAATATTAATTGATATTATAAATTAAGTATTCAAAAAACGAGATAAAAATGTGACTGAATATATTAAACCTCGGCTAGTCCTAACATTGAAAGATGCACTGAAAAGACCCTCGCCAACAAGACAAAACGTGCCAACATCAAAACACCATCTGTTGTAATTCACTGCCCACTTATCTTCCAATGAACAAACTACACAAACAATCACTATTTATGTCGTACGTATACTAGTTACGATTAGCTTGGAGTCCATGAATATGGAGATCACCCCTGTTCTAAAGGCATTTTCAAGCTCCAATGACTCTGATTCTAGGCAACAATGAATCGCGTTGCCCAGCGTAATAATGCATTTTATCCATCTCCAAAGACCATTAGCTCTAACAGAAAGTACTATCTACCACGATCGTATTTCCTCAAAGGGAAGTTACCACAACAGGGGCCCTTGATCGGTTTAACAACTTAGGCCTATACAAGGCCGCTTTCCTCACCCTTGTACGCGCACCAAAACGCTTTTCGCGGTTTCACTTTTCCTTCCGCTAAATTAGTTTCCGTGAAACGAGTTTAACCGGCCACGGAAATAATAAATTAATTCCCCACTTTTCGCAGAAATTCTTGTTTGTCTTCGCACGCAAAATAGCGAATTGCTACTGTTTATGTCTTACACAGACACGTTTACGGATGAGTAGCGAGATAATGGCTCGTGAAGTTATAGTCTACTTGGAAATACTTCTTTAATAGTAAAATAAAAGCTTCAAGGAAAACGTCGTAAAACAACAACCTAGAGAAACAAATGATTCGCTCAGGGACAAACCTTGCATACGCCGTTCCAAAATGAGTTGTAAATGAGAACACTGCTTTTACCTACTCCAGTGCAACGCAAAAGCTTATGTCGCAGCCACCACGCACTAAATTATTCCCAATTAAATTTTCGTTGGCCGAAAAATACCATCTCACAGCACAAGATCGCAATTTCAAAAATTTCACAATTTTGCACAACAAGGATTTACCACGCCAATCACGCTACAATGAAACCCTGTCTCTCTCTCTCTTTCCGTGACCTAACTCACTTGGGGGTCCGAACGCGGGGCATTTGTGCCCCGAAGGGTAAGTTCTTATAGGAAAGCTTGTGGGTGTAGGATTATGCGAGAACGCAACAAACGAGCAAGTTGAGCAGCTAGGCCTAGTTTTGAACTCAAACCCTCTCTCCACCCTTGTTTATGCACAGGGAAAACCCTTTTCGGGGGTAAGGCTGGGGAGTTACGGGAAAAGGGGTACTCAAAAGTGTGGGACAGACCCACACGTCAAAATTCCCCAAACGTCACGCACGTTAGGCCTATGGAAATGGTACACAGGCAGCGAGTATGACAGAGATTTGAGAACGCCCACGTTTTGGAGGCAAACGAACGGGAAAAAGGGAAAGAAAGACTGCGCAAGTTGACAAACAAGGTCAAAGCCATGATCGAGTGCCACTGTTCAGTACTGTGTACTTATGCTGTATACTACACACAGTACAGTACAAAGCACAGTACATTACCTTCCTTTATTCCGTATCCTTCTTATTTACTTTTTCACCTTTTTATAATTTTTATTTACTCATTCTTTTTCAAAGTTGGTCCATCACCGTAGGTACCTGCCAGTTGACGGTTTCCTATATTACTAGATCGGTTGCACTTCGCAGGTTTTCATACACTGAAGGCGGCCGGGAAGAAGTGATGTGAGTCACCTCTTTCTATTTATTATTATGTTTATTTATTTATTTGCTTATGCATGTACGTATTTTTGCTTGCGTGGCCTTGCGTTTCACTCGTTATTCGGGGACACGCTTGGTTGCCCTGGGCCAACGATTGTTACCGATGCTTGGGTTGGCTCTTCCCGCCATTTACGAACGACAGTAAAAGCGCCAAATCGGTTATGCAACTGACATGCCCCACGCTTGAATGCGAATTCGCTGAGTCAATGGGTTAGCTTTTTGCACGGGTGAGCCAAGTTTAGCCAAAAGGATGTGGGAAACCAGGCCAAAGTCATTACGTCGGGGCATCTGACGACACATCGCCTCGCGCTGTCACTTGGGCCAAAAGGCGCTCTTCATGACCTGCATTCTACTCAACAGAGACATTCATAACAGCTTTTATAGGCTGGAAAGCAATGGTATGAGCATGATGGATGAGACAGACACTAGTAGTACCCTATGGTAGTACCCGACTACCCAACGGTCAACATTAAACGGGGGCCCTTTTCGACTCGCATCTCGCATTGGAATCAGTTACCCTTAGGCCTCTCTTTTTTCGTTCTCTCTTTCATCTTGCCTTTTCTTCCCACCAATTTCCTCTTCTATTTTCCTTCCTCGCTTTCCCCATGAGATTATTTCCTCATGACTTTTGAATCACGGTTAGTGAAGACCTGCGTGTACCCGTCATATTAGCTATGGTTAAGAGGCGGGGAATTACTGCCTAGGGTTTTCTGTTACTTTTTCCTTGTGATTTTTATTTACGATAAAAATTCGATTTACGGACGTTTTATAAGAAAGACTTTTGTTTGCTTATTTGGAAGGCTCATAAGTTTTATTTGTATTATTTCTTAATGTTTTTTTAACTTTATTTAATCTATTTTTTTACATCTGCTAGCAAATTTGTTTCCTACGTATTCATATTTTTTTCTAATGAATTAGTTACTGTAAGCTTTCTCTACTTTACTTTTACTTTATAGTCAACGTAATAGTAGGAGTATTTTATTGCCAATGCCAACGTAGGCTTGCGTACTATTGTTGTCTCTTTTTCACCACCACGAAGATTTCTCTATTTTATTTTTCTTTAAATTGTCTTTTTGCGTGTTTTTCCAATTTTTCTTTTCTCTCTTGGCGTTTGATGTGAAAGTATGGTAAATTCTATGGCGGACTACCATCTTAAGTTTCAATTCCAAACATCACCATCTTAAGTTTCAAATGAACAAACGTCATGGCGAGATTTACACTCCATGTCAATTTTATTACATTTCCCTTAGTGCGGAATAATGCACTTATTCAATTAACTCGCTCAGTATCAATTTTTTCATAGATACCTGTAAGCTCTTTTTAATACATAACAATACATTCAAACGCATTCGTAATCCTGATTGCTGCTTACTGCTCACGAGTTTCAATTACATTTTGTACGCTATATTACGACGAATTGCTTCACGTAGAGTAAGGAATGGGGATCTGAACACGGATTAGCTGGAAAGTGCAGTTGCTAGAAAGTTGTTTCTCGTCAACAAAACTTACACAATACGTTGAAAATCCAATTACAAACCGGATAAACAAAATTTCGGACAATGTTACTAACTTCACGAAGCTGTTACTTGCTTGCATATTACCTTCCTAGCTTCGATTACCCTCTTTTCGTCAGCCTAGAACGTTTTGTACACGTGTAATGGAGCGTTTTGGTGCCCCTCACCGTACGCAGAAAAATGAGCGAATTTCATGGATTCAAGGAATGAATTGCCACACTCAATGGGCTGAGCTGCACTGGGCCAACAATGAATATTCTCACCGTTCGTTTCAAATTCTAGCGTACTCCTTTGGCAACCTGGTGTAGCACTTGCTTGCACTGAGTGCTGCCAATGCCTCACAAACTCTACAGGAATACAACATCCCCTGAACCGTGACCGTCACAGCGCTAATACTAAGAAACTCATGCATCACTAGTGTATTGACATTGTTATTTGTCTTCAGTTACTGAATCTTCAAATACTGTCAACGTATTTGACTTTCCAAAGAAAATAAAGTACTGAAAAACTCGTGCAACAGTCAAAGCGGGCAAGGAATAAACAATGTATTTGTATGTTTTATCTTTAATCCTTAACCACTTATTTGTAAAGTATACCTTATTTCTTAGCTTTTACTTTATTTGAACCAGTGTTACTAAACATATGCCGCAACACACACCTGTACTTGGGCAACAATGAATATTCGTACGACTGCTTAGTGACTATGCAACCATTCATTGTTAGTAACAATACATGTTTTTCTTTCGATACACGGAAGTCAGTCCGAAATTATTTCCCAAATGAACGCCGTCAATTATGCGAATTGCCTTTTATGCGTCTTAATGAATTCCTAAATCACCGTACCTATTTTTTCTAGACATGTCAAATATTTTTCTATTTATTTTTACATACTTTTTTTAAACTTTACACATAATTTAAAAATTATTTTCTAACTATATGTATTTTTTTTAAACGCGTGTTGAATTATTCGTTACATTTTTTCTGATTACTTTTAACGCTGTGGCACTTCACGCTACATTTGGTTGTGCTCGACTCCTGGCTTATTAAATCCGACAACACGTTTAATGTACTTCCGACCACGATTTTCCTACACGAGTTACAAACGTCCGGAATAATACGAATAATACAACAGAGATCCCAGTGATAGCATTGTATTTCCCATGCGGGTCATTTTCGCGATCCACGAACCATCACTTTCGCTCTTTACACTCAAAGCTGTTACTTTTTTCCAATCCTTTTCTTTCTTTTATTTTTTAAATGCTTTTTTTACAGATTAGGGAAGTAAATACTTCCTGTAAGGGGCTGAACTGTCATTCTGGTGCATAAATACTTGTCCTGAAAGTCAAAGTAAAACGCCAGCTCCAAAAAATGTATATAAAAAAGGTACGCTTTGAAGTGTATTTCCGTCTTACGTTTCCCCCTATCACGTTTTCAACTCCTACACCCTCTTTTTTACCTGGCTCGCTTGCTTTGCATAATATATTGCGCACACCCTTGTTTCTTCTGCGTTCGGTAACCTCTCACCCTACCCTTGTACCCTTTATCTCTGCATACTTCTCTTCCCCTTTTTCAAAAATACCAACACACTAGATTCCCCGCCACTTTCCTTCTCAATATCGTGCGTGTTCACCTTCCTCCCCTCCCCACAACAAGCCTGCGTTTCATTGGCGCCACACATACATGAACCATACCCAAAAACGTGCGCGCTGAGATGAAACTGAGGGATTTACTACCCTTTTTTTTCTCCTCCCCTATGCCCCGCAAGAAGATTAACCTTCTTTTGTTCCGGATGTTAGCGATTTATGAGACAGGACAACAAGCCCGAAATGGGAGTTCGAAGATGCTCACCTTCACCTGAGAGTCACGATGCCAAAGTCATCTTTTTCTCATCAAAGCATAATGCAGTCGAAAACCCCCCACTTGACGAATTTAAGGTTGATAAAAGCGCTTACAATGTGGATATTGTCGTCCTTGGGGCTTCTTAAGCTCCCAAGTATTAGTCACGGCAAAAAAAAATACATTAAAAAATAAATAAAGAATCGTAATAAAAAAAAGAATCGTAATAAAAAAATATAAAAATGATAGTAAGAGGGAGGTTGGAATCACATCTTGCAGCGCAATAAGGGATGCTGGTATGAAATACGACATGGGGACCTGGTTGTCACGACGCCGGTGCCTTTCTTGCAATGAGTATCGAGTGTGAGTTAAACTTAGCTATGAATGTCGCAGTGTCTTCCTGGGAAAAATACGCTCAGTGCCGGCTTGTCTTTACCAGTAGTAGCAAGCCGTTAACTCGCCAGCTTATGGCTATAAAAAGACTTAACGGAGTCGCTAGGACTTCCGTCAGCGGCGTTCCAACTCAACGAGCGTGATAAGCTGTCTCTCCGGCCCTCTCTCCTAACTAAGCGCCCACGACAAACACGATGTTTACGTTCATAAAGAAGGTAGAAAGCGAGAGCTTTCCTGCAACGCGCTTCGTGCTCAACTTTTCCTGCAGTTTTCGGTGTGGGGGCACACACCAATGCTCAACAATGGTACTAAAAAATGTGGCCAATCACCGAGAGAAAGTGTTTCTAAACTTCTTAGTTGTGCCTTGTTAAGAGACTTAATGAGCAAGTTTCCATATTTTGTCAACGATGTCAACTAAACTTATTACTTAACAGAAGCATGGGTAATATTAATTACAATAAAACCCTTCCAGAACAATACGATTGTTAGAAAAAGGAATAAAAAATACATGAAAATAGCTCCATTCAACCTATTTACAAGAAATGCAATACTTCGCGGAACGTGCGAGGCGCGTATTGTTAATGACGATCTATTCTAGAAGAATACGATAATTCTTGGAAAAAAAGGGCCTTTACACTAATTCCATGTAACTCGACTTGGGATGACTGTACAGAACTTAACATCTTACGAATGTGCACAACCGTTAATAGACCGTGTTAAGTTTAGCTTGTAAAACTGATTAATTGAATCGTACACGTAAATTTAACGAAACCGATCATAGACGCGAGCCTACGTCGGAAATGGGAAAAGCAAAACATAAAAATCAACAGACAACAGCCTAGGATGACACGTCAAAAAAATTGACTCAGTAATTTGAGTGCGTCGCTTGAAGTTTGAGTTACGAATCGAATCATGGTGTAATTATTATTAAATCAGTGTCACGCATATGCGATTCTGTCAAACAAGGGCAACTTGCTACTCAGGGTTCAGTTTTGACTTTCTTACACACGGGTTTGATTCCACGTCGAGCTGTGAACTTCGTTTAAGTTATACACGAAACATTCACCTACTTAACTGCAATCGCATGTAGATACTCCACATTAAGCTACCCCAGACTTAAAGTACGTGTAATGTGAACACGGGTAAGTTCCAGGGCAAAAACCAGGGTAGGTTTGACGCAGGTAAAACGTTCTCAATCCACGGCTTATCCCTCGGAACTTTGACTGGGTTTACGGCACCCGTTTGCCCTAACTTTAGCCTACGTTCACATTAGAACTCTCGGTGCGTGGTTAACGGACAACCCAAAGAGGTTAACTGGCACGATAGCTAACACAGCAAGTAGCAAGGGTTGACTTCGTGTAAACACTCGTGTTAGTCAATCCGTGTTACTTTCGCTCTCCAACTCGTGTTCGGATGGAGGTGGAAACAGCCTGAGAAAACCGTACCCCCACTTCGGGGTCATTTGACCCACTTGCAGATAAGATCAATTTCCAAATTTCGCCTCAAAAAGGTGTTTTCCCACCAGGCTTATTTTTTTAATGGTGTGTGCAATGCTCGTTACCGTTTCTGTTTGAAATGAATTTACAGTATCTTTTGAACAAACTAAAAAAAGCTAATGGTATTTCAAGTAAATAAAGCATATTGTTATAATATTTTACTCATGTTGAGGCCAAAACTGGTACAAGGAAGGGACGGAATACGCGTCACACGCTTTTGTCTGCTACCTTCTTCAAACAGATGATGGATAACCAAATGTCCGACATCCGTTTTTTCCTCAGTCGACATGTTCGCTGCCGTGCAGATATCAGCACGCTGCAATCGATACATCAACACCTTCTTTTCAAGACGTACCTTATTTTACATCCAAACTTCTCTCCTTTTTCCGCAATACACCTAACAACCCCAAACAACACACGACTTAAATGGGCAACGACCCGGAAAATCTTTTGCACAACTTCCCCATCCCAGCCCTTTTAACCCCACCCCTAAAACACACTCATTAAGTTCGCTTGTGCAAGGTACTGCAAACCACAGTCATTTCATTAAGTCCGCGATGACCTCAAACGAGCGCTTCGCACGTGGGACATGAAACGTGTCAACGATAGAATAGCATTGCCAGGTTTTCTCATTCGTTCTACAGGTGCTTCGGTTTGTGAAAAGCAAAACTGGCCTCTAATTCAATCACTTGCAGCCCGCTCTTAGAAATTTTAACTAGGTAATCCCCTTTCCTAGGTCGCCTATTGTTGTTGTAAGTACTTTGGATTGCTCACTCTCCCTTTCAAAGTCGTATTGTAAGCAATTTACCACCTACATTTTTACGAATGTCAAGACCTAATTTTCTCGACCGTATTTATGGCATCGCCCCCAACTTCAAGCTTGTCTTACGATTTAGATACTTCCAGCATACAAGCCAGTTAGGTAACCAACAATCTGCATACCCCTATAGAGAGATTACCCGTGTTTTCACTTGTCTCTCTAGCCCAAGTGCGCAACAATCATTAACGACCCACATAGAGGGGCGATAGGGGCTGACAGGTGGCTCTGAATCATGCAACCTAACTCTGCTTAGAAAAGGCGCATCCCCAATACGAAACATACTCCCGAACACGTCAAACCCACCCTCCATCGCGCCCTGGAACTACCCCTTACTCCCACACTAGGGTTAGACATTTACAGCTGGGCTATTTCCCTACACACTTGCGGTATGTTCGAGATAGGTATTACACTAATGTACAAGAGGTACGAACGAGAGCTGAAGGTGGGAGGGGGAAAAGTGGGAGGAATCGATATCTTTGTCGTTTGTGTATGTCTCTGACACACATAGAACAAGTTCCCTGGATTCAAACCTTACTCGTACGAGTTGGGTGTAATTTAATTATTGCACGTTGCAACTCGTGTATCGCGTTTACTGATATCATGACCATGTTAAGCTACATCGCAATGAAACTACGCAACAAAGAAATAATAGACAAGGCCAAGAAGTTTTGAAAGTGCGTGAGTCCACAAAAAACTGGGACAGAAGACATGTAGATTCTTATTCAGTCTGCTCCCAGTTTTTTGGACAGCACCAAAAAATGAGCAAAAATGAAATGTTTACTTTGCGATAATGGACAACAATGAAGCTCTAGTGCGCTGTTGGCATATACCGCTACGGATGACAGTATACACATGCCATTTCGTTCGTACTCGTGTCCGTTACACAACTAACCATGTATGCGGGCCGCATTCCTGGTATTTTCCCTTGAAACTCGTCGAACACGCATGTTGCTCTAATTATGCGTACTGGTGCCACCTAACCTTCAACCTGTATGTTAGTGTTGATTTTTTTTAGAAAAAAAACACTGAATAAATAAGAATATTCGGTCGAAAAAAATATAAACTATAAAAAAAATCACAGAAAAGCTCCGTTTTACTCATTCTCTGTGCAAACAACTATAGTTTGAAAAATTAGGAATAGTTAACCAATAGATCTCGAAGCTTTTTCTGTGAAAAACGGGTCCAGTGGATGAGCAATCATCTCAACTTGGCTTATCTTGGATATTTACGAGTCGTAAACACCGGGTGTAGTATTGTTGTAATTTAGGGCATCTCTGTCCTTGCCTTTCGCAACACTCCCGATAAGAGCACGGCACGAGACTCTCCACCCGTCTCGTAAGGTCTAGAAAAAGGTGGGACTACAACGACGCTAAACTACACGTACCCCATATCCGTTTTTATTGACAATGTCCTAATACGCTGAAATTAGCATTTAGGCCCGCAGGGGTTTTCTTGGCGCGCCATCCCCGTGCGTAAAACAAGGTTTAGGAGCAGAAGTACTTACGCCAGCTTTTAGCGTTTGCCAACTTTCGCAAATTGAATGTCGTACCTAAGTGCGCTTTAAAATTCGCCATTTCGCCCTAACCTTGCAAGATATTAAGGTCACGGAAGCTGATACGTTCCTCTTGCTGCGTCACGCCTCATTAACCTTAATACTACCAGGGTTCTCGTTATGTAGAACGCAAATTTGCAGAGCAAAATTGCCCTCACCCTGCTGAATTTTCAAGGAAGCTTCACTTCGTCTCTTGACTCATTAAAAATGATCGACTACGCAAAAAGAAAGCGAAAAAAATACAGACACAACGAGCACAACGACCTCAATAGCTTAGGCCGCTCGAAAGCTTGCCAAATGACACAAGGAAAGGGTTTAAAAAAATGCAATCAAGTCCTATTGTGTTATGCAAAGCAAAGACTCGAATTTTCTTCTAAAACTGTGTATATCACGTTTCCTTTCGTTTCCATAACATGTCGAATGGCTGTAAATAACTATTTCGTCTGTCGGATGCTGGTGCTGCTCTCAAGGTCCAACAGATGTTCTTTGCCTCATTTGTCTAATGATTGTATGCTGCTTCGCCTCGCTTTAATTTCTTTTACAAAAATTTCCAAATTCTACAACTATTTCGGCTATCGATGAACACTATTACACACGGTCATTTCGTCGTTCGATGCTGCTGCCAAGGTCCAACATCTGTTTTTCTCCCGCGCTTCTAGTTCAATAGCTTGGAAACCGGCTTTGTTCAAATGGTGATTACAAAAAATTGGTATAAATGACCAAAATCGGCCAACGAGTCTGTCAATGCCCTGGAAAACAAGTTCCTGGCTTTACTAGCCCCCCGAATTTCCTCTCGTGTCTTTCTTAACGAGATTGGCGTCTGTCCTAAACTCCCAATCCCCCCCCCCAATGTCCGAACAAAAAGCCTACAAATTCGAGCATTTCTCAGAATACCCCGCGTAGTACGATAGGAAGCTTGGGATTCATGTATCTCCCACGTCCGAAAAAGGCTTCAACCCCTTGTTCCTTTCTCTCTCGATAAAACTCGTCTCGTTTTTTTCCCTTTTTTCGTCCGGCGAACGGACCTTGTGGCGCCAAGTGCAAACGTTTATGCAAACTAGATGCCGCCTGAGGGAAAGACACTAACCCTTTTTTTCTCCGGGAGAATAAGGATAATCACCCCTATCTTCCTCAACACACATGACGCAATCTGTCCCATAAAACATCTTCTTATACAGTTACAGTGCGTTAATAAACGTCCCAAAACAAAGCGCTCAACCATACTTCCCTCTTCCGCGCTCGCCAATATTATGCATGGTGTAACGATTCTATAGTAGCAAGCTACAAGTGCAAAATGCTATTACTATGCTAAGAAGAAAAGGGGGAAAGACCCCATAGAAAAAAGGATTGAGTTATCTTCTTCAGAGAAAAAAAAACGAGGTCCAGTTCAACGAACTAAAGCAGCTTTAATAGCAACTAAATAAGTTGGTCGGATATGCAAGTATTTATGACAGTACTTGGGGATGCGAAGTTTGTTTGTAGGGGAGGAGAGTGAAGACAAGTTCCAAGTGGTTCTATATCCCGTGACGCACTTTTTTATTCACGTACTACGCAACGGAACATGGATTTACGCAGTCTTTCGGCGGAAATAGCGATTCAACCTACATGTCTACCAAAACCGGGTACGGCTAGGTGAGAAATCTCCGTATATCTCATCCCAGTTTTTATGGAAAACACTGCAAAGTACCGAGCAACGGAAATGTTCGCCAGTGAAACCCATAACGAGTCAGGTATGTACAGATACACCGTCGCGGGCTCGTTTGTGCGCTCAAAGAGGGGACTTTTTCTAACCTCAATTCTCTACCGAAATAAGCAAGTTGAGTAGCATTCTATTCTTGGGTTATTTTAACGAATTAACATAACACTGTAGTAGGAAAATGAAGCATGTCAAGGTACAAGTGACAACAGACTAGATTCCTCGCAGACCCGCGTAAATGCATTTCGTTGCTGGGTGGCTGAAGAATAACACATAAAAAAGTGGGACAGTCCCTAAGCAAATTCACGTGCTTATCGTACTCGTTTTTTATTAACCATTGCCACGCCAAGCGTGTAGATGAAAATGGTGCAGATTTGATAATTACTACAAATTAACACTACAAAAACAATGGACTGTTTTTCAACAGCATAACGCTTGTTGAGGCACATTCCACTATTAAGAAATTACAGTACCGTAAAAAAGAAACTGGGACACACAGCGTTCAAAATCGCGGGCTTTTAGTACCGTTTTTTTTTTCGGCAGTAGCCATACCAAGCGTATCTTCGAGTTCATTGTTACCTGTATTATCTAGCACATAGGGACTTATTACCAGTCATGTAGGTTATTAATACCAAAACTAAACCGCGGTATTTCATTTTTGTTTAATAATAAATTATAATTCATCCTTAATACGGAAGGAATCATTCTTTGCGCAAGAACTGCAACAAAGAGAATTAAGCTGTCGTCTCATCTGTTTGCAAATCCGTCATATTATATATTTCTCAATGTCAAAAAACGTTAACTTTTCATTACTGCGAATAACGATTTCAGTACCAGCCAGTTCCCCCAAAGGGAAGAATTAATTGTCATTCGATTCTTGTCTTCCTTACAAGCTATTTTGTTTTGCTAGCTCACGCAAAACTCAGTATTGTTTAATCTCAACGATGAAATAAAATTCCATCTGTGAATAACAGCAACAAGGTCTTGTTATTTCTGCGTCCAACACGTAAATGTGCGGCGTTTTGCCAGTGTCTTCGACGACTCACCTACCCCGTTGAAACTCTTATTCTCACTTTACGAATTTCCTACTGCGTTAATAGAGTTTTACTAAAAAAAACACACCCTATACGCAAGACTAACGTCGTACCTCAACCTATATTTCTACACGTGCGTCTTTTTACAGCCATATACTTATTCCTGAAAGATAACATCACTTAGATGTCTACGAGTTCACGTAATTGAGAATTCAGTTACTCATCAACATTTATTTATAGGACGTGTGTTTTATAGCACCCCTTCGCTTATGTGTACAACTCTTTATTCTGTACTTTGATACGTAATGACAAGCTACACATTGTCCTGTTAGCCCAAGTACCGCCCCCTATCGTCTCGTTACATCCAATTTCCCTGAAGCTCTAACGTGAAATCTAATTTTACAGTTTGTCAAATAAAATCCTCTTTCTTGGAAAATCCCGAACACTTTCTGTTTCTTTAACAACTCCCAAATGCGCCTCCAAAATCGCTATAAAAATCACCTAAATGATTCATTCAAATACAAAATCCGGAGCGGGAGAGGCAGAAAGTGAACTTTAGTCACTTATAATCGTTTTATACACGTTTCTTTTCTTAACTCCAATACCGCGAAAGGTCGCTCCTATAACGCCGATCCTCCCCACTTGATCCGATTGTGTCTCCCCACCGTTTTTCATTATTACTCCCCATCGCTTTTGCCAAGTGAAATGAAGATCAAGGCCGTGTTCTCAGAATTGGCCGAGGACGAATCTCTTTTTTTTACGATTTTCTTTTCGTAAGACACTTGCCCAACCCAAGTTTGTCTGTCTTGAATGCGTTAAACAATAAACCAGGAAAAAATCTCGCTCAATGGACCTAAGAAAGATGCTGGTCACGTGGGCAGGTGTGAGTTCCCACTCTTAGCAAAAAAAAAACACCTGCTTGGCGAAGATGCAAAGATTCTCCCCCTATCTCGTAAGCTCGGGCTAATAAGCGTTTTGTCTGCAAAAATACTTGGCGAGGTGTTTTCTAACAAGTTGGCAGCCCTCAGCTTCGCCAACGACAGACAAGACGAAGACTGAAGATTTCTTTTTCCTTTTTGATGACCCTATTTCGGATAAAAGAAGAGACTGCGTATGCTAACATTGCGAACAGCTGTTTACAAAGCAAGCCATAAAAAGGGAGACCCTTCATGATTCAAGAATAAGGGGAAAGAAATACATACAAGAATTGCGGGAGAAAAAAGAAAACACGCAGACATTTGCCAAAAACGAAATCGGCTGTGCGGTACCAAAGAGCACTGGAAATTAGGTTAAAAAAGATTAGCGCGCCAAAGACGCTGGCTGCTGATGTAGATAAAAACAAAGTCTAGATTGTGTTCTTTTTGTGTTTTGGTCGCCGAAACTGGACACGTTGTGGCAAAGGTAAATTAGGCAAATAGCGACTGGCTGTGACTGGGTAAATTGTGGAAGGTGGGAATTAAATGCGCGGCAGATTATGTTGTTAATGTTGTTCCCGAACGTGTGACGAGCACGACGGGGATTAATTAGTTGCCACTCGCTGCTAATTACCGAAAAATGTGTTTGGCATAACTACGCTAGAGCTTACTAACAATATCAGATCTATAGTAATAATATAAAAAGAAGGCCAGGGCGAAAAAGGAAGAGAAAGAAAAAGGTTCTCTCTACCCGTTCGTGCCAAGCTGCAAAACCATGGGAAGGAACGGCCAGCGAAACTAGGTCATCTCCTCGGTGCTTCTACTCACCGCCAGATCTTCACGATTTTTAGCGAAAAGCACTCTTCTCTTAGGCGGGACAATCACCGTAAGGTCAGAAATACGAAGAACAGGGTCACGTCACCTTGCTAATAAATTCCACCACCTCCGGTTGAGTTGGGAAACTCGAGTTTAACACCGGAAATTTAGCGCACTTGCACTGTAAACACTCCCCTTGGACTTCCACAGACATAGTAAGCTAGAGATCGATTGCAACAAGGCTGACGAACGATAGCTTGTATCGTATCGGTGTATCGAGCGATAGTGAAGAGGAATAATACACAGTCATGGCGACAATGGGGGAAGTGGTAAGTGTTGTGATTCCTTTTGGTCAAAAATTAACTTGTTTTACGAATTTTAGATGGAAGTGGACAATGTTCCGAAGGGGGATGGATTGCGGAATTATTATATTTCCAAAATTGAGGAGCTTCAGTTCACGGTAGCCGAGAAAAGTCAAAACTTGCGGCGTTTGCAAGCGCAGCGAAATGAACTCAACGCGAAAGGTAGAAAACATTGGAAATTACCATTGACAACTTGTTTAATGCATCTTGGTGGGTCTGTTTTAGTTCGTATGCTTCGGGAAGAGCTGCAGCTTTTGCAAGAACAAGGATCTTATGTGGGGGAAGTTGTGAAAGCTATGGACAAAAAGAAAGTTCTGGTTAAAGTGCATCCGGAAGGCAAATTTGTGGTGGATATTGACAAAAACATCGACATCAACGATATTACTCCTAATTGTCGCGTGGCCTTGCGTAATGACTCCTACACGCTGCACAAGATTCTCCCCAATAAAGTATACGATCGTCTTCTTTGCCTTGAGGGAAATTTCACAACCGGCAAGTGGTTAATGATTCTTTGCTAATTAGGTGGACCCCTTGGTATCGCTGATGATGGTAGAGAAGGTGCCGGATAGCACTTACGAAATGGTTGGTGGATTAGACAAACAAATCAAGGAAATCAAGGAAGTTATTGAATTGCCTGTTAAACATCCCGAACTTTTTGACGCCTTGGGTATTGCGCAACCCAAAGGTGTACTCTTGTACGGTCCGCCGGGAACTGGTAAAGCTTTTTTCGGAACTTATTTATTATTGCTTCTTTCTCACATATAATCTTCTCGTAGACTCGTATTTTTGATTGGAATAAAATTTTAAGTATCACATTGAAATATATACTTCAAATATGTTTGTAATAAAAAATATTTACATTATGTCATGTGTAAATAATATATACATATATAATATACTAAATGTGTGGTACAATACAATATCATATATATAATTATATTAATACGTTTGGAAAAGTTAGTTCTGGAAAAGTTAACACAAGTAGAATCGCTTAATCCCATCAGTTCGCTGTGTGCGGTATTTCTATTGGCTTGTCATAAGCATATTCGGATCTAGATGTTTTAAACCATACTTCCTACTAAAGCAATCGTGGTACTGCCGTTACTTCAGTCGTAAATGTGAAATAAGATCAGTTGTAACATAAGACTGATAGACTTCCGGTAAAGGACATGAGCATTGTTGTTGAAGGCAAAGGCTAACTGTCGTTATTCGTGTCTTGTCAGGCAAAACTTTGTTGGCACGAGCGGTGGCACATCACACGGAATGCACATTTATCCGCGTGTCGGGTTCGGAATTAGTTCAGAAGTTTATTGGTGAGGGATCTCGTATGGTGCGTGAGCTGTTCGTGATGGCCCGCGAGCACGCCCCTTCCATTATCTTTATGGATGAAATTGATTCCATTGGTTCATCACGTATTGAGTCCGGCAGCGGCGGCGATTCCGAAGTACAGCGTACTATGTTGGAACTCCTCAACCAACTGGATGGCTTTGAAGCTACGAAAAACATTAAAGTGATTATGGCTACCAACCGAATTGACATCTTGGACCCCGCTTTGCTCAGGCCAGGTCGCATTGACCGGAAAATTGAATTCCCGCCTCCGAATGAGGAAGCGCGTTTGGATATCTTACGCATTCATTCACGCAAGATGAACCTTACCCGTGGGATCAACCTGCGCAAGATTGCGGAACTCATGCCTGGTGCTTCAGGAGCCGAAGTCAAGGTATATAAACACCTAAGACCGGGAAAGATATATCAATTTATTTAATAATTGTGGCAATTCTTAGGGTGTTTGCACTGAGGCTGGTATGTACGCCCTTAGGGAAAGACGTGTACACGTCACACAGGAAGATTTTGAAATGGCCGTTGCAAAGGTTATGCAGAAAGATTCCGAAAAGAACATGTCTATCAAGAAGCTCTGGAAATAAAATTAAGAGCCTTAGCGTACTTTTTTTTGTTTTTGTAACGTTTTGCGGAAACTGGTGTTAATACACCTTCACAGCGACAACTGATGCAATATTTTTCTTTCTGTTTCCCATCGTAACAAAAAGGCGTATCTGGAATTATATCTTTCTCTTTTCATATATTGATCTCATAACTCTTTGTTTTATCTGACGGTAGACTCAATATAAAGGAATGCTTATTTGCTGTCAAAGCAAGAATGAATTCCTTTGACGTGAAGAAGGTCGAAAGCTTGGAAGCAGAGCTAGGCAAATTCAACTAATTGAATTTAGACTAGTATTCGATTAATTTTCATTCAATTTAAATGGACGTCCGCTGCTCATTTTTGTCCTTTTACTTAAACTGACTTAAGAAAATATCGAATTCGTAAGAATTGACTTAGAAAAAATAGTTGAAGTTTAAAACAAGTATTTCAAGTATTTCTTTTTTATCTCTATGTTTTAAAATGTAATATAGAAGGAACATGAATGGATTTAGAAAACCGCGAAGCCTTGCTTTTCCTCGCTTCTCTCGAAGCCGCTACACAATTTTCACATCTCTTGTTATCGCATACTTTACCGAACTTTCCGACTTGGGATTTGTTGAACTTGAAGTAGAATTTGGCATCGCTTGAAAAAAAATGAAAAAATTGAATTGACTCAAATTTTGACATTTCAACCAGAATATGAATTGTATTTCAGAGTATTCTTTTAAATTTGATTCGGCAATTCCTTTTCCTTGAATTTGCTCAGTGCTTTAAGAAAGCTTCTGGGTTTTCCGCGAAACCTTCGAACAAAAGAGGGCGAAAGAAGTTACGGTTTTGAACCCAGCTGTAAAAGAAACTTCGTGCAAGAAAATGTTCAGGCAGCAGTAAACAAAAACTTTGCGCGAGAAATCCGGCTGAAAGAGGCATTTTTGAAAATTCATTCGCGGCACGGCAACAATGAATTCCGCTGTTCATAATCAAAGTTACAAAATAGGAAGTTTGGGGGTCTGACAAGTGCTATTTATGGCGAGTTCCATTTGCAACACTGGTGCGCACCAAGTTTTTGAAACACAGCAAATAGTTGTGTTTCAAAAACTGAAGTTTCTGAAGCACAGTTTGTGTTTCAAAAATTCAGTGCGCACCAGTGTCGCAAATGGAACTCGCCATTAGTGTACGAACTTCATGTATATAAAGTCAGCGCGTAAGAGACATTCGCGGTTTCTTTGGTTTGTATATTAAAACGGGTTCCACGGTCAAGCGACATTATCTACGCGTCAAAAGATACGCAGGGTGGTCACCACCGAGGTACTGAATGTCATAAATGGCGGTTTGCTGTAAAGCGTGCAATGTGATGAAGCGCATTTCTAAGTTGTCTCGACTGTAAGTTCCGTAGACAGGGCTAAAGACACTAGGCATAATGGCAAAAATAAGCTTAAGCGTGTCGCCCGACCAAGCTTCAAGTAAACGAGCTAAATGTAGCGCTGTCGCGTGAGTAAGGTTTGGCAAGCTTATTTCCGTCAAGTTTGGCACGCCTTCGAAGATTGAGGTTAATAGCCAATTGTCTTGAGACAACTCAGCGTCGTCAGAGCGGTCAACGAAATCGGCTCGCGTGAGGCGTATCACCGACAGGGTTGACATCGTTTGAAATGTGTCAGTGACAGCTTGTGACGTAAACACGGGGTCGGCCCATTTGACCAACAAGCCGTCCAATTCCAGGATTTCCAGACTGGCAAAATTGCGGGACAGAGCTTCGAAAAAATCAACACTGTCTTGGTCGTTTAAGCCAGCGAAGACGTAAGTGCTTAGATTGAGATGCCGCACGTGAAGAAACCATGACTGATTGACGTACTGCAGCAATTCCGGACCGTGTCGCGTGACCTTTTTCTTGTGCTTGGACTCAGCTACGATCTTAGAGGAATGGAATTGCAAGATTCTTAAAGGAAACGTAAGCTGTTTATCAAGAGACGCTGGATCAAACAGCTCGTCCGGATCGCTGTGGAATTTGAGGGTGCTTTCCAATACCACAAGTTCCTCCAAATGAGATTTGGCAAGTAGGTGAACTATAGTCTCAAAAGAAGCAACGTTCTGCACGAAAAAATAAATAATTTTTTAGTAAAGCTTCTTGATGAAGGAACGAAAGGAATAACTTACCCGAAAGCTAAATGTCCACCACATTAAACTGAGTCTCTTCACTACACTCTTCGACACGTTTTCAAACAGGAATAAGACATCATCGTCGTAAATGGGTAAGCCAGAAGCGCAGACAAGTTCCAGATTTTCGATAAACCTCAAGCTCTTAAGCACCGGACGTAAGGAATCAAAACTGTTGAAAGGTTCATTAGTGAAGAATGGTGTAACAATTTTAACGCGACTCGTTTTCCAAGCGGTCGCAGTAGTTGAATTCCTGTAATGTAACGGGGTCAAAATTTGGCATTTCGTGGTCAGTTGCCTGTTTTGCTAAAGTTTGTCCCATTTGCATGCATGGCATGCTACTACTTCTTCCGGTAGTAGTAAAACGACTTGCACGAATATTGGATAGTGAGCGCGTTAAAGATACTGGACTTACGAGCAATTGAAGAGGGTCAAGGTCTTGAGATGTTGATTCACACACAGAGCAGACGAAAGAGAAAGGTAAGCGAAATCTACGACGTCATCTCGCAAGTGACCGAAATCCAACATAAGGCTTTCCAACCGGCATTCTTTGTTGCACAGAGATGAGAAGAGCAGGCAAAACTTGAGTGGATTCGGATCGATCATGAAATCTGTTATTTTCGAAATAATAAAACAGAATTGTTAGAATTCTTAACGTTTCTTAAAGACAATTTATTTCTACGTTCCACACAACGCGAATTACCGCTGGATAAAAATTTAACGATACCCCCAAATTTTAAATAGCCCGCGCTTTTTTTGCGACGAATCAGGTCCGTCCATTAATAATGCTTATAACACAGTTTATCTTGGTTAAAAAGCCTAACAATAGCTTTCTAGAATTTTTCGCCTACTTCTTTATGTGTATGCTATATTATACTACAATGTGCGATACGAACTGCGTTACACTTTGCTTTAAAAAGCGATTAAGCAAGATGTAAATTGGACATCGTTTAGGTAAGCTGAGAAACGAAGCCTAGTGAGAAGAGTTTCTAATAGGGATTTCCACTGGCAACTCGGGTGCGCACCCAGTTTGAAACACAGCGATACAATGTGTCTGAAAAACTGAAGTTTTTGAAACACTGTATTGGTGTTTTTCAAAAACTGGGTGCACAGCCGGTGCGAACCAGTCATGCCAGTGGAAATCGCTATAAGGTAGTTTCCCGCGTCTTTCGTGGATGGATTTCAAATCTCACTGTGAACTTTCTGAAGAAATAGGGCAAGATTGGAGTCAGATTTACCTAGGATAAGCCGCACATTGTATTATGAGTAGGCTATAATTAAAATGTTACCTTTGATGACTAAAGGCTCCTTCGTTTTAATGTCCCGAGGATAAATTGCTGTTGAAAGAACAAAGTACTGATTAAAGACTTTTAAAATTCATGTGATGCAGTATCCTACTGAGCTCAAGATGTTTGACACTTGTTGTTTTCGCTATCAGGTTGGAGAATTCTAAAAAGTATTCATTGGAAGACGACATTTCCAGACGCAGAGATTGAGCGGTCATTTTCGTTTCCAAGAGTCGAACAAGCGCGAGAAGACTGTTGGCGTCAATTGTGGGCGGAAGATGCAAAGTTGTAAGCGCTTTCTGTTTGTACGTTTTCGCCATGAGCTCAAAAATGGCTTGCTTGGGTCCGCAGTTGAAACATCCGGTTTCCAACTGTCGGACGTTAGGCCTGGAAACAATTTGGGCAATGTGCTTGGCTGTGGCGCTGTAATCTTCAATCCGGAAGGTGATCCCATTGACGCTTGAATTTTTCACAAAATAGCGAAAAAAAGTATCTTTTTCATCCTTCGTGATTCTGTTCTTATTCCAGGACAACACTAAGTTCTTGACGCTGCACTTTTTGTGTCCCAAAACTTGACCAAATTTGACTGTCAAGGGGTGATTGAAGTCTAACGTTACGGTATCGACCAAAATCTCAGCCAAGGAGCCAATATTCCTTTCATCCATCCGTAATTCTTCCAAGACATCAAATACAGCATTTTCATCAATTTTACTCAGCTTAAAGCTAGCTAAAACCGAGCTGGGCTTTTCGCCTTGCACGCCCACCAAGAATTTTGCCACCATCCAAAAGGAGTCTCGGTTACGACACACCAACTTCCTCAATTCTTCCGAAAATCGGTCTTGCGTGTATTCCGCCCCGTTGAGATACAAAGCCGCCAAGTATTCCAGGAATGTTTTGTGCAGGAATTGGTAGCAGTCCATTTTTTGGAGCTTGCTACGCGAGCTCATCTTAGAATCCTTCATCAGTAAGCCCATTGCCAAAATTTTATTCAAGTCGTTACCCAAATGTTTGCGAAGTATATCCAATTTCATGATTAATTGGTCTTCTTGTAGGGAAAGGAGACAGAGTTGGCCCAGTTTTAGCAGCAACTTCTGATAAGGCTCCGGAATTCGATCCTCCCAGTCAAGGTCCAGTTCTTCGCCCGCTTTCGCGTTACGCAAAACGGAACGTTTGATCAAACAACGGAAAAGTTCGTGGTACAAGTCCGACATCTTGGTGGGCAAAGTCCCTGGTTGTTCTTCGTACAGAACGCAGAGTAAGAGACACGCTAAAGGGCAAGAAGCTAACGAAGCGCAGAAAGGCACACTGAGAATGTTCTCCGCGAAAGGAATGGCCAGATCTGGTGATTGCACCGCGTTATAGTAACGGGACGAAAAGTCTTTGATTTGCTCCCTTTTGAAGCCCTTGATGAGAACGCGTTTGGAACAGAGTTTGGGAATGGGATTGTCGCCACTGACGTAACGGGAAGTTAGCAAAACGCCCGCCTAGTAACACTCATCATCTGTCATAACTTTACGTACATGATTTGTGCACATTTTACTTTATTGAACAGTTTTCCTTCCATCAGCTTTACGACGTCGGGTTTACTCTCCGCAGAAAGCTCGTCCAGGCCGTCGAGGATGAACAAAACATTTTCTTGACGATTCTTGATCGACTCCCAGTAAGCTTCCTGGTTTTCGTCATCTTCACCGGGGACAAATTCGCTAAGAATGTAATCTTTCAAAGAGCCCTAGGATAAAAAAAAATTACATCAATCGTAATTAAATGTTTATAAGTAAAATATTTTACCGTAAGGTATTTAAGTTGGACCAGAAAGAGAATTTGGTAGTTCAGTAAGTACGGATGACCCTTGACCCAATCTAACGCAAGTTTGAGGGTTAAGGTTGTTTTTCCGTAACCTGGGTTTCCCTCCATGAAAATGCGAATCGAGTGTCCATTTTCCTGGTGGGCCAAAATTTTGAAGAATCATTGTTATCAAGATCGTTTTCAATTTTGTTTAGACTGTATTTTATGTTCGGTTTAGTTACGTTATCAAAGAGTTCTTCCATAGTTATCGGAATTGTATCAGTATATCCGCCAACCCCGACTAATTCCAGACTTGTGTATATATCATCTAGTGGAATGGCGAAATCTTGGCACCAAGGCAAAGGCGCAATTCTGCCATATAACACGCTGTACTGATTTCGCAAAACTTCCGAAAATTTGTCGATCTCCACTTCCTCCTGTGAGGTACGTTGTTACACATTATGATATTGCAGAAAATGTGATTATACTTTTTCCGTTTGCTGCACAACTTGGCTAACAGAGCGACCGATGTGCAATTTACTGATATTCATAAACGTCACGTCGCCGTGAACAATAAGCGTGGGCGTAGTAGCGTCTTCCCCGAGATCGCTTACACTATCCCAGATTTTCTTACTTGACGTTGATGTCGAGCTGGAGAATGTGTCAAACGTGTCTTCGTCAACGGATTTTTCAGTTTTTGAATCTTCGCTTTCAAAATCCATGGTCGGTGATGGAAAATTCCTGGTTGAGCTGTCAGTAGCAACACAGTTTGCACTAGTTGTAAACAGGACCGATGGTCGTGGCTGGGAAAACGCAATTGACGACCTTGGAAACCGAAGCTTTTAGCTTAGCGCCCAAGTTTGTATGCAGTGGCTGCCAAGTCTGGCTGCGCTAAGGTCCCATTCACACCTAAAGCATAACGTTAGGTTTACGTAAAAGTGACGTAATGATGACGTATACAACGGCAAAATTCTCTTGTTCGATTTATTGGCAGTCCACCTGAATAGGGACGAGAACGGAACAGAAATGATCGAGAACAGAACAAAAATGGAAAATTTGGAGAATGAGCAAGGAAAATTTAGCTATGTCAACATAGCTGTCCCATGCATTTTTTTCAAAATGAAGTCAAGTTTTTATTTTTAATGCATGGTATCAAGGTTGAACTGGGATTAAAAGGTTATGTGGGGTTTTACGTATTTGCCCTAACCTTTCTTTTGACTGCGTTTTTTAGGGTTTTATATCGTAATACGTGTATTAGTCAGTGGCACAAAAGGTTTATTGTGGCATATTCTTTTTATCTCGTTGGTGTGAATAGACCTTAAAAAGGGATGTAACTGGTTTGAGCTAGGAAATCCCCGCAGTATAGTAAGGTTTAAGTCCGCGGTTCACGCAAGTCCGCAACTCAAACCGGTTGACTGAATTCATGAGGTTACGACATGTTGAAAAACGTATAGTGGAAGAATAATATAACGTAGGATATTGTGCAATCGACATCCAGGTTTGGTCAAAATTGGCTTAAATACTTTATAAAGCCTTCCTTATAAACAAATTTCACGTAGCAAGATAATCTCGGAAGTAAAGATGCAAGATTTTTGTCCGTAAAGTAATTAAAACAGCTTAGTTTTCAAGCCGTTAAGGACTTTTTTGCTAATTTGAAAGAGTAAACAAGAATAGCAAACAGTTTGTTTATATTCAAGCAGTATCAAGAATTTGAACATAGATAGAAAGGTAGTGAAAAGCTCCTAAATGCCGTACTCACGTAACGTTTATGTAGTGCAACGTAGAGGTGCAATGTAATGTCTGTAGCGCAATTGTAACAACTCACTCCGATCAATTGTAGTGCCAAGTAGCATGCGTCAGTATTCAACGTATCTTCGAGACTACTAAGACTCGTGTGACGTGTCCAGTGAAAGTGAAGAACGCTCGCGGTCACGCGGTGTGAGAACTTGACTCGCCCACCGCTCATCCACACGCGGCCATACCCGCCACTTCCGGCAAGCCTAGCCAATTCGACAAACGAATTACATAAGATTTCGCTGGCTACTTTTTATTGTTTGAAAAATACTTAATGTACAAAAACGGAGATATTCTCACGAGATTGTGCCCTTATATGGACTTCCCTGGTGTCAATTTTCTTCTAGGTTGTTAGCTGGGCAAGTCCTTAAGGCTATGGTGCACCTAACCGTGGTATAGTTTATCACATCCTAAACGCCGCCAACGATTTCGCCAAAACCACTCAGTATTTCATTAAATAATCTCGACAGTAACATAGTGGATGATAATACTAGGGCACGTCGTCGATATTTTCTTTAAAAAGTTCTTCGTAAATTTGCAAAGAGCGGATCGAAAAAGCGGAAATTTGAGGAGATCATTTAGTACGATAACCGTATGTCCAGTGGCGTATCCAGTGTGTGGGGGGGGGGGTCAGGAGGTTTGCCCCCCCCCCCCCGAAATGAAATCCTGGATACGCCCCTGCGTATGTCCGCGAAAAAGTCTACTGCGGAAACTTTTCATCATTGTTTTAAATTGTGTCTCGTTTCTACTTAGTTTACTCTGTATTGTAATTTTTTAGTAATCGGCGGATTGTCTGGAAGAAATACTGGCGTTCTTCACCCAATGTTTTGGATCTTTTTTTTCGCCGGATCTTCGATCCTCACCGATCATTCGCGGTTTTTGCCGATCCGATCCGATCATGCAAATCTTCAGAAAATTTAGATCCGGATCGGAAAAGATTCCGATCCGATCAAAGATCCGATCCATTATTATATTATAATATTACAGTATATATGTCTGTAATATTATTCACACAAAAAAGCGTAGTATTATTTACAAAAAAGCAAGGTAGCATCAGGACCTGCAATAATTAATCGGACTTTTTTCATTTCACACTTTTTCTACGAAACCACGTTGTAAGTGCGCTACATTGATGTCAGTCGAGTTACTAGAGCGGCCACTAGGTGACCTGAATTGATCGGTAGATTTTCCTCAAAAAAAGATCCGATCCATGCTCTTTTCGATATACCGCAGATCCGATCCGATCAAATGATCTGATCGTATTTGAGAAAATGGAACGATTTCACGTCTTTGGAGGTACTTTTGAACGATAAAGGTAGTGGGAAAAAGATAGCTAAGTATGGTCTGAAACGAGGTATGCCATATTTGGGAAGTACTACTGTTATTTGCTTATCTGCCATAGATATGGGGTGGAATAATTTGCATCGAAGCGACGTACCGATGTTGGTGTCAATATTACCGTTTCTTTTCTTGCATTCACTTGCATTCGGCACGTCAATCGTTGGCGTGATTTGGTACTGTTAAGGTTAAACAGTGCAAGAAGTTGTGGAGAAGTGTTTTAAATATTCTATTTTTATGTAATAGTTGAACATACGTTCTTATATGTATTCACTGTCGGGCGTAAAACCGAATTTTCAGTGTTCTGATCAGCTCGTCCGTTAGAAGTATAGGCTCATCTCTCCGGAGTTGGTTAGCCATTTTCTGGCTTATTCCCATTTGATCCATCGTTGAGCAAAGGGGTACCGACGGAATGCTGTTCACTTGGCATTTTTGGATCGAGATCGAGTTAAACGGCCCGTAATCCGCAAAGTTGATCGGACTACTTAAATTTGGATATTTGATTGGCTATTGGGCAGAAAAATAGGTATGCTTGGGTTTCCGAGCTGGGAAGCCGTTTTCGGGATTATTTTCCATAAGAAACTATGTTGCAGTTTCAGATGAAACAGTTTCACCGGCAGTGAAAGAAGTACTGTTCGAATTCCGCGCGCTCTACGTAATGGCCGCTAGGTGTGCTCGATGCGTGTTTTCCATCCCGGAAATTTAGTCGCCCATGTGCCCTTGGAGAGGTTGGACGTGGCTAAGATTTTGAGTGTCAGTGTTTTGAAATGAACATTAATACTTGTGATAGTGCTGGCGAGACATATGGTCTTCTATGTAACAACGTAATCAAGCTAGGTGCAAATTAGTTGCACTGTTGAGTTTTTTCATGTCGGAAGTAAACTTACTCTGTTATAGGCGGTGCATTGAGCCTTGCGAACGGCAGATTTTATTACACCGTAAGCTTTTGACTAGAGCGTTACATTGCAAATATGCCGGAAGGCTTTTGTTTGATTGGCAGCTCTGATCTGGATCTGATCGAGTTTCAGGTGTTTCACAAAATACTTCTGTGTGACTTAGGTAAGTGAGGGTTTGTCTTTCTTAAATTCCTTTTCGAATCGTTTTAGTAAAGCGTTTGTACTCAGGTCAAGGTGACATTGGCGTGGTCATGAGGACAAAATTTGTAATAGTGGTCCACTTTTTTCCAAGTGCCTAGTACGCCGGTCGTGGAACATCTGAGAGCTACAGCGTGGAAAGTAGCAGTCATGATTTTGCTTCGGTTGGCTAACTCTGAAACGTGACGAAGGGAACTCGGCCTGTCATTTAATTTGTGAGTGTAGGTTTATAGCTTATTTCTAGAATTTAATTCTCAGATTTGACAGCTTAGTTCCTAGGTGTTTTTGTGTTCTTTGTGTTTGCCTTGTGTGAAGATGTTCTTTGGCAAATGGGTCGAACAAAAGCTCGTGACGTCAATGTGTTGGCCAGTGATGTTACCCTACGTTTGCGGATTTATTTTGCGCAAATCGACAAGACCGGTTGAGCATTTTTGAGTGAGTTTGGTGACATTTTTTCTCGTGTTTTAGAGAATACGACGTTTTACAAGTCGTTTTGGTAGATACTTAAGGAAATGTTTATTCTGAATGGTTTTTGTTTTCGTTCTCTTGTGTGCTTAGGATTGTTAACTCCAACCGCTTAGTCGGAATTAAGAGCAACAGCCATTTTGTGGTAGTGACGCCCAAATTTATTGGTTCCGTTTGATTTTGAATGGCAAATGAGCACTCAGTGGCAGTATATCACGTGTCGGAAGTTATCACCCAATTAAGGTTTGAGTGGAGTTTCTTTTGTGTACTAACGGTAACTCAGAATCACAGTGATAAGATTGCTAATTTTATTATCTGTCTTGCAGATTTGGACTACATTATTCGCTAAGATGTGTTCTTCGGTGTGCTCTCGTGCATGTTCTTCATGCTAAATATCGGCAAATCTCGAGGAACTCCACTCAAGAATTGTGTGCTTAGGTTCCGGTGATGATTTACAATACTGTTAACAATATGTCGCGCGTTTCAGTTAGGTAACCCAATTAAAATTTAGATTTTTGTATTACACTAACGAAAACTATGATTGTTTGTTTTCAGAAAGTGAAAGCATGCGATTGAACAGCGTTTGACTAGTCAGTTGATAAATCTCACGTCGTCCCTTACCTCTTTTGTCGAAAGAAGGCTGATTTTTTCCTTGGAGTGAATCTGTGAGTTAGTCATTCACGACTTGTATTTTCGTATGTTAATAGACAGTTAAATTTGTTTCTAAACTTGAGTCATTCTTTTTTCCTTTTATCTTCAAGTTTTTCATTCTTCGTTTCATCGCTTCTGTCGTGAATTGAATTCGGTTCTATCTGCTTATTAGTTACCGGTATTTTTTTCTGTTTTTATATAAAGGATTGCGATTTAGATTGACAGTTTTAGTGTTAGCGTTTACCTCTTAACCGATTTATTGAGGGCAGTATACCGAAATCATGATATGTTAATAAAATGTATGTGTTCCGCTGTCCCTTCGTGCAGCTTTTCATGTCTCGCTGGATTAGCATTATGTTTTACATTCTTTCAATTCTTTTCTACCTTGTTTCTTCCTTTTGTTATTCAGAGCGCCAATTTTGATCCGAAGATTACTGTGTTAAGCGTTAGCATTCTTACTGTCCCAAGTTCTAGTTAACGGCTTTTTTCCGAGTTTTTTTTTACATTTTTTAAGCGTTCTGTCCAAAATCTGCGTTAATTGAACACGAAACACCTCTGTAAATACTTTTGCTAAATTCCCGAAAATTGTACGCAAAATTCTGATTTTTAGAAACCTATTTTTGCTGTATTTTGTGGCATTTTTCAATACATTTTCACCCCAGAAAATCGTATTTTTTTAATTTCCCGCAAAAATAGCGACCTCCCTCCAAAAATCCTGTCTT